>CAICTM010000372.1:0-72592 GCA_903772945.1 Seminavis robusta | reverse complement strand
TAGTGATTGACTCTTTTTCTTCGACACAACAAAAAGAACAACCAAAAAAAAGATCGACAATGAGGAAACGCCGCTGTTTCGAAGCCCTTCCGAGGCCTCCAAAGCCATGCAAACCTCAGAGGAGTAGTAGGTTCACCATACTCGGACGCCTGAATCGCGGCTTTGAGCTGGGCCCTTGTTTGATCATCCAAATTGGCAATATTGTTGGTGATGGCCCTCGCCATTTGACACGCTGCCACACCAAGGGCCGTGTCTTTCACTTGCACATTGTCTGACTTGAGACCTGCAAGTTCCCTTCTCTTCATCCTCCGTCCACTGGTTGACTGGGAGAGGCTCTTGGGTCATGCGGACAGCAGCAATGAGGTCGGCTTTCCTTGATGGCAAGGGAGTGATTTTCTTCCACTTTGCCAGGATTTTCAATTCGGCAACAACGAAACCTCGTCCATCAGCGTGGAGTTCTCCCTTCTGTTGAATTAAGGTCTTGGAAGCAACCTCTGCCTCACGAGCAGCAGTTCGGACCTTCTTGTCATCTTCGAGTGCTTTGACCTCTCTTCTCTTCCTGCCATTTCTCTGGCTTTGAAGAATTCATCTGTGTTCATGTGTCGGCCACCTGTCGCATAAAACATTTGGCCAGCGGTCTTGGCATCCTTGATTGCCTTGATACGTTCCTTGGAATGGGGCTGTGTGACAGCAACAAAGGTTGTTCTCTTGGGAGCTTTCTTCTTCAACTTGCTTCCGTTCATTCCATATGCGGTGAGCATTTCACAGAACAACAAATTGGCCTCTTCAATTCGCCGTAGTTTCTCTACCTCAGGGTCTACCGTTTCACCACCAACTGCCGCAACAGAGGCTGCTCGATCATCTGGGACTTCATGTCTGAGAGATGCTGCTAGCAAGGGTGCTCGTGTAAGAGGAACAGCTCCACATTTCTTCCAGACAGAGAGATTGCGTCCAATACTGAATGCCGCTGTAAAAGAGTCCCTAAGCTGGACGTTTGTGGATGGGCATTGACCACCGAAAACCAAGAGAGGCAAGTCAGACACTTGAAGAGTCTCGCTCCTATCAAATCTTGCTTGTGAAATGGTTCTCAGGTTTTCGCGAAAACAACTCTTGTATACACCGTAATTTTGATCCGTCTCCTGAGTAACACTGGTGGAATCGGCACTCCAGGAGTGATGTACACTCCCTGCAATCGAAGATCAGCTTGCATCTCCAGGTTCATCCTTCCAGGACCACTGTCGGCCTTCAGAAGCACTCTCTTCAAAGGTTTGTCTTCCACATCAGGGTACGGATCTGGGATCGATTTAGACTTAATCACTAGCAAATAAGACTCGTCTCTGTTAACCCACTAAGATATCGTTTAAGGATTTTACATGCCAATTTCCAACGGTAGAACTGAGCCGCTGGTTACGTAGGATTTTGTACCAGCTCTACGTGTAAAGCTCAAAACTACCCATAAACTAGTAAAATTAACTGTGAGGGCAAAAAGCCAAAAGTAGAGAATACGGTCGGTGGCGAAAAGGGATCGAAAACCGTGTCGGTTCGATTCCGGCTCGAGAAATAAATTTTTGGCAGCTCGACCCAATGCTATATGTGCCGGTAGTCACCGCCTATTCCACGTTCGCAAATTGAGAATGAACACCAGCCCGGGTAACCATAGACTACGCACACGCACTATGGGAGACTGCAACTTTTTAAGTCTCCGCCTCTGAAAGGAGCCGTCTTAGCGTTCTCATGCCCAGCTACACCGAATCTTTCCCAGTGGAATTCCTCAGCTGCTTGGCGTTGCGATTCCGGCTCGAGAGACCTTTTTTTGTGGTGTCGCTACATGAAACGTTTGGCTTTGTGTTTTATCAATATGATCTGGCTGTAGCTAGTACCATAGCTATTATGCTTCTACCTTTTGAAAGCGGCCGAGGTAGAGCCCCTGTGGACAAAAGCAACGACTGGTCGGTGTCGCGAACATGAGGGCAAACATAAACTTGAAGTTATTGACTGCATTGGATAAAGGCTTTGTCCAACTGCGAGATACTCGTTCGCTTATTGCTGTTGTGATGGTCCAGCTCGAGTGGGGTAGATTGTCGGCGTCTCTTCGGTGACTGCATGCTTGGAACGAAAAGTGTTCGTTGATAATAGTATGGCACACCGGTTGATTGTTCCCACGCCAATCGCATTGATCTCTCGGAAACCTCCAGCGCGACTTCGTTTTCCCCTCGTTTCCCACCCCATCAAAGATACACGGACGAGTCATCGGAAGAAAGGTTGCCGTCCTCCACCGGCGCTTCTTCCTCCAGCTTGTTCGATATTTCCTCGACAACCGTCGGTGCCGAAAAATCCAGCCGTCGCAGCGAGTTCTTGGGCATGCGGTCGACAAAGAGAGCGAGAAATTCGTGTCGTTGTGCCTCGGTAATACCAGGGCTCCAATCGAGGCACTGCTGCAACGTTTGACTGGCCCATTGCCGCACTCCAGCATCTGCCAGGTACACTGTCTCGAGGACATGCCAATCCGTCTGCCTTTTCAATGCAATTTCCAGAGCGTCCATGTTGGCTCTCCAATCCAATGCCTTTAATTCGTCCGGTTCCCAGTCAGCAAACGCCGGAGTTCTACTCGTCGGATCTCCCAGAGAATGCAAATCGAGCAAGGGATCCACATTGCCCGCTTCCACACTCCAAATGTTCGATCCAAAATCAGAGGCGACGTCTTCTTCTTTATTGTCCAAAGTAGTATCTGGGTAATTATTGTCGTATGCATCATCGCCGTCATTATATTCGCTATCATCCTTTGGGGCGGTGGAATTGGTAGCATTGGTGGGTACTCTCTCGTTATAATTTTTCTTCTGTGCTGACTTTACGGATTCCATGTTGTCCATCACAATCGACAGGGGCTCAATAAACGTCAGCAAGGATAGTTTCTCGGGAGGGCATTTGGGCACAAACAGACCCAGAAATTCCTTTTGTTGGGCTCTGTCGTTTCGTCCCGTCAGACTCTTTTGCAGAGTGACCAAGGCCCATTTTCGTACGGCCGGCCATTCCACAGTGATGCGGAGGGTCATGTCCCATCGAAAATTGTGCGGAGATTCCAGTTCCAGTCGGAGCGCCTTGATGTTGGATTGCCAGTCATAGTCTTGCAAATGTTCTCGCCAATTGGTGGGTTCATCGTCATCGTCGTCTTTGTTTGGAAGATTCTTGTTGTGTACCCGTCGGGCTATTCTCGTCGACTTGGTCAAGCCAACATCCATGGCAGCTCCAAAGAGATACACAGAGAAAGATGCAATCTAACTCTCAATGTCTTTTAAAAGACACAACTGAAGTCCTTGTTGGCTCTGTTCCTGGGTGGTACCGTATCTCTTCGGGGATTTTTGCTTGTCCAGTCCAACACATACATGGATTTGCAAGTTTGGCAAAGAAGAGTGCAACAAGCCTCGAAGCCTCGGAACTTCTTTCTTGCTCTGAAAATAGATGGCCTTTCAATTTAACCTCAAGGGTGGCGTGAAATTTGTTAGGGATAGTTTTGAATGCAGCAACAAATCAAATCGTGGAAAAAGCTTCGAAACTGAAACCAAGAGACAACGGCTACGGCTGTACTACAATACAGTTTCCCTCGAAAGCCAAGCAGGAAAGAAAAGGAACCAGCCGATCCACGTGTCAACCTCATTCTTCATCATCTTATTAGTCTACCGGTATCTACTCGAGGGTCTCTGTTGTTGCTTTGGAGCTGGATTAACAAAGAGAGCGGACGCTGCTGGAATCAAGACTGACCGTGGACAAACTGCCAATATCGCACTATCCTTCATCTGCCATTCATCAAAATCATGGCTCGAACCAAACAGACGGCTCGCAAGAGCACTGGTGGAAAAGCACCCCGTAAGATGTTGGCCACCAAGGCGGCTAGAAAGACGGCACCCACAGCTCAAGGAATAAAAAAACCTCATCGCTATCGACCAGGGACTGTGGCCATTCGAGAAATTCGGCGTTATCAGAGGAGCACGGATCTCTTGATTCGCAAGTTACCCTTTCAGCGGTTGGTCCGAGAGATTGCCCAAGATATCAAGTCAGACCTGCGCTTTCAGGAGTCGGCTGTTCTAGCTTTGCAAGAAGCTAGTGAAGCTTACCTTGTTGGGTTATTTGAAGATACCAACTTGTGCGCCATTCATGCCAAGCGCGTTACCATCATGCCCAAAGACATGCAGCTTGCCAGAAGGATTCGTGGAGAGAGATCCTGAGGCTGTCAATTCCCTTGAGTGCTGGAGTGGTTGCGATACCGTAGACACCCGGCAACAACAACAATCAACTTGATCCTTTCGACGAGTTTTATTCACTATCAGTAAAATGTGGATATGCATGTACCTTGGTTAAATTATTATGAGAATCATCTTGTCTATTGTACACGTACGAATACTTTTGGTTTCTTTTGACCTTTTGGAGCTCCAACGCTCTTTGGATGGTCTGTCTTTCTCACACCCAAAATTAGTCATAAAAGTACATAGCCAAAAACCGTTTGTCTTGTCCCTTTGTCTTATCTCTTCAACTGGCTGTGTGCCTGAATTTTTTGTTTTTTACTCGGTTGTTTTTTGGGATACTGCAGTGATCGGCAAACCAGCATTATCACCAAAGATATGCTGACCCAAACGTCACTACCAAGGAGCTTGCTGCACCCACGGACAAGGAATACAGTTTCCAGCGTGCCATGGCAGAGCTTTGATTGTTGTTTGCAGGTGCTTCTGTGGCATTGCTCGATGACGAGGATGGTCTGGGAGGACGTGTGGTGTTGGAGGCAGCAGCAGCTGCGTCCTCAATCTCCATTTTGGCATTGAATTGGTCGTCTACCACCGGAGAAGTACCTTCCACCACAAAAGCCGGCGTTGCCCCCAACTCTGCGGCGACCTCGAGAAAGACTTCGTTTAACTTGCCTTCTGATATAGACGCTTGCGTGGCTTCCGCATAGGCCTTGTACACCTCGTCGACGTCCGCTTCTTCGTCAACCAGGACGCGATACTTCCCGAATACAGTGACGCATGTCTTTTCTGCTGCGTTGCCTTGTCTCGAAACTGCCGCCGTTGTATCGCAGGGGGTGTCCACAAAGCCATAGAGTTCGGCGCTATCGCCATCGTATTGTGCGGTTAGACGTCTCCAAGCACCGCGGCCTTCAAGATACAGATGATCAAAGTATTGATATCGCAAGTGCCGGTGCCTGGTCGGGCCACCCTGACCGTTCATTTGTCCACCTCCATCGCTCGTCCGGTTGCCTCCGTTTCCAGGACCACCTCCATTTCCAGGACCACCTCCTTGATCTGATCCTCCACCTCCTTGCATTGTGGCGCCGTTCCCTGCTGCGCTGTTGCTTACGCTTACCCCTTGCACAACGTCAGTTACAAACTTCTTGTAGGCTTGTTTGAGTGGCTTCAGTTCGTCCGATTCAGACATCAACGTTAGCGGAGGATTCAAAAGCAAGTCCAACTCTTCCGCCGTCTTGCCGTCAGTTCTAGAGATGAGGAACGACGAATTCACCAACAGTGGTTGTCGTGTAGTCGATTCTACTGACGGTGGTCCCGGTGGTCCATCCTGGAAAGCGCAAAAGATCAGAATGAGTGTTAAGACTTGATCACGACGCAATGTGACCGTGAGCGAGTGAGTCCACGGGCAACTGACATACCTCCTTCCCTTCTGAGTTGCCTTTTGGGCGCTCTCCCAGTGTGAAATCATCTATAGACAGTGAAGTGACGACGAACGAAACGTTTGATCCATCATTGAGGGCCTCTTCAAGTATATCCACGTCACCAGGCACTTCATCTTTCAGCTGGTCAAAGAGTGCTTGAGCATCCTCGTTGTCAGACAGCAAAAACTCAACATCGAAAATCACATTGCGACAAAGCTCCTGTTGCAGATGACGTGTTTGGCCTCCTCCTGGGCCACCTTGGTTTTCTCCTCCTGGGCCACCACCACTGCCACCAGGACCACCTCCACTGGTGTCCTGCTCATTGGATTGTCCACCTCCCTGGCCCATACCCTGTCCACCAGAACCAGGGCCACCACCATCTGGACCCATACCTTCGCTAGGCATATTACCAGCTCCATCTGGGCCACCGGGACCTCCTCCGCCAGGACCGCCTTGGCTGTTGCCCTGGCCACCAGAACCTCCCTGGTCCATACCCTGACCACCAGAACCAGGGTCACCTCCACCTCCACCTGGACTGTTGCCCTGGCCACTAGATTGTCCATTCCCCTGTCCCATGCCTTGGCCTTGTTCGCCACCTCCGTTGTTACCGCCTTGCAGCGGTCCGCTCAAGAAGTTGCCATCGCAGTCTTCGATGGCGACAATATCAGACTGCTGCGGGCTGATTCGCACTCGCAACCGTCTTCCTTGAGGACCGTTTCCTTGGCCCATACCCGGTCCACTACCTTGATCTTGGCCGTTCGAGCCACCAGGCCCACCCTGCCCATTCATTCCACCATTGCCTTGGCCCAGACCGGATTCACTTCCTTGGCCTTGACCTTGGCCACTAGATCCACCAGGACCACCCTGGCCGTTCATTACACCGTTTCCTTGCCCACCTGGCTCACCACCCGAATGAACTTCAGCAATGTCGACAAGCGCTGTTGATAGGAACATTCGGATGTCTCTTTGAAGCTGTCTTTTGTTTTTCGCTACGGTTATATCGCCATCTTCGGATGGAGGTGTAAATGTGACTTGGAAAGACGTATTGACATTCATGACCCTTGTGAGTGGGTTGTTGCTGTTGCCTTCATTGGATTCGAGTTCTTCGTCGCCTTCGTCTCCGTCGTCGATAGATGGAACATCATCAACCTCTTCGGGATCCAACGCTTCTTCAATTGTGAACGGTGAGTCGTCCGGCAGGAAACCTTGCAGATGTTCATTGATGAGTTGTTCTGTCGCCAAGGCGTATGCTCGTAAGATTTGGGGTCTAGGTATCGATGATCCATCTGTCAATACTGTGTACATTGCAAAAACCGTTTGACAAGTGGTCCCGCTGGATGCAGCTGATTCTTGGCAATCCGAATCTTCGACGCGTTCAATTTCAACACTTTCGATTGTGAGCTCACTGTCGACGCCCTGAAGCAGTCTTTTTGACATCATACTAAGACGACGACCTGGATCTTCTGCTGGCATGCAGCTCTCAGTATCAAACCCAGCTGCAATGGCCCTGCATTCATTGGTGTACTCGCATTGCAGGTCGCCACACACAACAGGGCTGAAGTCATCTGTGCAAATTACGTCGTCAGGCTCTGGGCATTCATCCGCATTCTCGCCATTTGGCTCTATCTCATCACCTGGATTGCCCATAGGTTCCTCCTCGCCAGTATTTCCCATAGGTTCTTCGTCGCCTTCAGCTGGTTCCCTCTCATTGCCAGGGTCTTCCATTGGTTCTTCTCCCTCCACAGGTTCTTCCATTGGTGCTTCAGGCTCTTCCATTGGTTCTTCTCCCTCCTCAGGTTCTTCCACTGGCTCCTCTCCCTCCATTGGTTCTTCTACCTCATCAGGTTCTTCCATCTGCTCTTCAGGCATTTCCTCAGGTTCTTCGTCCTCCTCAGGTACTTCCATTGGTTCCTCTCCCTCCTCAGGTTCTTCCATTTGCTCAGGTTCTTCGTCCTCGTCAGGTTCTTCCATTGGTTCCTCTCCATCCATTGGCTCTTCTCCCTCCTCCGGTCCTTCCATTTGCTCTAAACCCTCATTTGGCTCTTCATCTGTTTCACTTGGTTCCTCACCTGGCTCGCCTTGCTCGGGTTCTTCCATTTGTTCTTCGTTGCTGTCTACGCCTTGTTCAGGCTCTTCAGGTTTAATTTCTTCACCTGTTTCTCCTTGTGGGACTTGGCCGTTCAAGTTGGCAAAGGCATCCTCCAGAAGACCTGCAAATAACTCATCTTGCAGAGCGTCTTCCAATACTTGGGTAAGTCCATCCACGTACTCAGCTTCGATATCATCAGCTGCGATGCCATCAGCATTGGAAATGACAAAAGCGCTACCGATTGTCACTTTATTTTTGCTGCCCTGGCCATTGTCCTGGCCATTTCCTTGGCCCATTCCATTACCAGACCCAGGACCACCACCATCTGGACCCATACCTTCTCCAGGCGTACCACCAGCTCCATCTGGGCCACCAGCTCCACCAGGACCACCTTGGCTGTTGCCCTGGCCACCAGAACCTCCCTGGCCCATGCCCTGGCCACCAGAACCAGGACCACCATCTGGACCCATACCTTCTCCAGGCATACCACCGGCTCCACCAGGACCACCACCACCAGAGCCACTATCTGGACCCATTCCTTCTCCAGTCATACCACCAGCTCCATCTGGTCCACCGCCTCCACCAGGACCACCACCACCAGAGCCACTACCGGTATCTGGACCCATACCTTCTCCAGGCGTACCACCAGCTCCATCTGGTCCACCGCCTTCAGGACCACCTCCACCAGAAGCACCATCTGGACCCATACCTTCTCCAGTCATACCACCAGCTCCATCTGGTCCACCGCCTCCACCAGGGCCACCTTGGCTGCTGCCCTGGCCACCAGAACCTCCCTGGCCCATGCCCTGCCCACCTGAACCAGAACCGGGACCACCGCCGTCAGGGCCCATTCCATCTCCTTGCATCCCACCCTCTCCACCAGGACCACCAGAGCCGGATCCGCCACCACTCGAACCAGGGCCGCCACCGCTAGAGTCAGGGCCGCCACCCGAACCAGGTTGCTTGACTTCAACGGCTTCGTTCCCGTGGTGGAGCCCATCTGATGATTCTTCGCCAACAAAAGGACCACTACGTAGTACTTGTTGTGAATTGCCGTCTTTGGTTTTTTGCAACATTTTGGTAATGGTACCTCTCGTTCGAACACAGACCAACTCGACAATGGCTCGTTGCTTCCGGACTTGTGGCGTCATTGCACTCTTCGTCATCGTTCGGGCACCGGCAATATTGATGCCACTACAGTCGGACTGTTTGAGACTATCAAAGACTTGATCCAGTTCTTGTGGAAACGTATCCTCATTGAACATGGCGGCGGAATTTTCCAGTACCATGGGAGTTTTTTGCGCTTCTCCATTGCAAAACTGAATGTACTCGTCTCGTGTCAGGATTCCATCGTTGTTGACATCCGCTTTTTGGAGTGTCGCGGTGCAGAGCTCTCCAGAAACCAAGCATACATGTACTGACAATAACCCCAATAACAGCAACCAACAAGAAGTTGCCGTTGCTTGCATCTTGTGATTCGCTACTGAGGCTCTCGCAAATTTATTCTTTCTTTCTCGGACTAGATTGGGTACCGATACCTCAAGTTTCTTGATTCTTCTCCCTCTGTTAACTGGGTAGACAAAGGAAGGTTCTTTGTGTGCCTATTCAAATCTACTTGGGAATCTCTGAATATAAGATCCCTCCTTTTGGCTGTGTTGTTCTCTAGCTAGCTAGTAGGTAGAGCTAGCTATCTATCGAGAATGGTGGTTGCAGTGTTGCAGTAACCCAGCGGCTTCGCCTCGTCGCACCAACAGATAGAGCTTCTTCTCTCGCACAAATGAAGCAGTGACTGTGTGGAAATCGTGGAATTTTTGGAGGACATCTTTGTCCAAAGAAGCTGGTTTGGTACTTAGGGATCGACTTTCTCCTTCTGTAAAAACATTAGGCGAAATTGACCTCTACAGTAGGGTTCAGGCTGAAAGTAAAAGTACGTATCTTTGGGCACTCGTCGAGCCTCGATCCAACGGGCCGACCTGAAACCTGAAGCTCACTCAAAGTGACAGCGAGTCCAAGAGTGTCGTCTGAACCAAGTCTCTCTGCTAGCTAGCCAGCAACAATGGCTCTTGGTGTTCATGAAGAGACAAAGCAGATCTACCTCCGCTTCCAAGGCGGATGTCCCGAATTGGGGGATGAGGAACGATTCGAAGAGCTGACGGGTGGTCTGAGCATCCGTCAAGAAAATGCCGAGGAAGTGTTCCTGTACTTTTGTATCTTTAGTGGAATCGCGACACGGTGCGAGGAACTACGGTACACCGCACTCACTGGCAAATTGGCGTCTTCCGTCCCGAGCAAAACCCAGAGAATCCGAGACAAGCGGCGGGCGTTGGCACGTCAAAGGTACAACACGGGACGGCGTCTCGAAATGAAAATCATTCAAGGGACGGCTTCCCGCGAAGAATTAGAAGAATACAAGGAGGTTACAGGTGAAACAGATGTTTCTCATCTGGAACAAATGGACCCTGAGTTGTTCAAGGAAAAGAATAGGCTTTGTGGTTTCAGACTCAGGGGAACAGCCACAGAGGAAGAATTGAAACGGTATGAAGAGCTCAAGAAATTGACCAGCATGAAACATCTTCGACAGCAAAAGGCAACCGCCTGCAGTGGCAGCGACAGTGATAGTGAGGATGAAAGCGACAACGAAAGCAAAAGCAATCAGAATGGTGTTGCAAGTTCTCCTCCTGAAATCCAGATCCAAAAGCAATCAGATGCCAACCAGCACGAAAAAGAGGGAAAAGCCCGCCGGAAAAGGAACACGGTATTCCGTCTGCGCGACAAGATTCTGCGAGGAGATGCAACACCACATGACAAGGAAGAGTACAGGCGGCTTTCGAGTGGAGCTGATCCATCAGTTTTGGAACAGGTCGACCCAGTGCTTTACAAAGAGAAGAAAAAGCTAAGTTGGACCAAGAGCCAAGGAACAGCCACACCAAGAGACCTGGAACGATATGAGGAACTCAAAGTCTTGACGAGGCTACATGAGAACACTGGAACGGGGAAGTGCAGCAAGAAACAACGACAACTAGAAGATGCCGACCAAGAAGGAAAACTGAAAGCCTCCCGAAAAAACAGGATAGCCAATATCAGAGAAAAAATAATCCGGCGCACAGCAACTCCAGAAGATAAGGATCGATACAGAGAATTGACAGGTGGAAGGGATCCGTCTTACCTGGAAAGAATTGACCCTGAGCTGTTCAAGGAAAAGATAAGGCTTGCTGACCGCAGACGCAAAGGAACTGCCACAGCGCAAGACTTGGAACGGTATGAAGAGGTCAAAGCATTGACATGTGTTCGTTTGCCAACACAGGCAACAGATGCCAATCATCAGCAAGCAACTGATACCAATCAAGCCAGTGCCACCGTTGGCAATTCTCGGGCTGAGAGCAGTAAGAAGAAACGAAAGCGTCCCTCAGATGCGACCCAAGATGAAGAAGAGGCCCGCCTAAGGAGGAACCTGGAAAGCCGTCTTCGGAAGAAGATCTTGCGGGGAAATGCAACCCCACAAGAAAAGGAACAATACAAAGAGGTCAAGGGCACAACAGATATATCTTATCTGGAACGGGTGGACCCTGAGCTCTACAAAGAGAAGAACAGGATATTGTCCAGACGGCGATGCGGAACTGCCACAACGGAAGACCTGGAACGTTATGAAGAACTCAAGGTATTGACAAGTGTTAGTCTGCAGCAGCAGAAATCAATGATATACAAGAATAGCTCTCATCCGACAGGATCTGCAGTTACTCCTCCCTCTGGAAAGCACAAACGAAAAGCGTCCGGTGCTGTTGACCCTGCTGACGAAGACGACGGCCAAACGGATGCACCGACGACAAAGGATAGCTTTCTACGGCCCAGGAAAAGGAGAATCAACTACAACTACGACAATGTAGACGAAGAATTCGATGAACCCTTCATCTGTGCAGAGGATCTTCCTCCCCCGGAAAGAGTAGACACAGACCCTGAAGTATCTGACAGTAGCAACACTGATGATGATGGCGGTGCCAGTGATAGTGACCATAGTGGCGACAATCGACACAACGGCAGAAATCTGCACATCTATGCAAACGTTTATGATTCGGAAACGACTGACGCAGACGCAGACAGTTTGGGCGCCCACAGCATCAGACAGGGTAGCCGATCTTCGAGAACGCCACCTCTTGCATACGCTGCTATCCCTAATTCTGCTCGAGAAGAAGAAGAATCGACAAGGGCTGTGCAGGAGGCCTTGAGAACCCACGTCGATACAACATTTGCTGGCTGGGCTGGTGCTCGAGTTCCGACAAGAAGATCATCTCCGCCGAGGGTAGCCACCAACATGCTGACAGCACGCAGCGACAATGATGACGCGAGCCATGCATCCGAAGTTCGCAGTAGTGCCGGAGCACTGTCTCCTTTGATGAGTGCTGCCAGGACCATTGTGACGCCCCAATCACAGAACATGCCTCTCACGATTCGATTCTGCCGCGGCGATTTGGGCCAAAATTGGTTTGTGGATATACGCACTCGAGCTAGACGGGACAAACTGGTACGAACTGTTTTCAACGCAGATGCAACTACTCGAAGACTCAGAAAGTTGTCCAGTGAGGAGAAAGCAGCATTACGGAGAGGTACAAAGGAAGTGGTGATGGACTATGTCAACTGGAAAACCAATCACGTTTACAGGACCTTCATGGCTGACAATCTGGCACAATTCTCTACGCTGGATCTCCACGAGGAGATCGAGAGAGACGAGCTTGGAAAGATTGTGGAGGGAGCTGCCAGTCCAGTTTTGATGCATGTCTACGTGAGAGACATCTTTGGTGACGATGAAGGCAGCGTTGACATGTTCCTCTAGCCTTCTGTTTGGTCTCATCCGTCAGTGAAACGTGATACCCCCCAAAAAGATGCTCGCCTGCTTCCATGCCCTTCGTGGAAATCATCTAGCTAGCCACCGATAAGCTAAGCAGTACACGTGTACTCGTGTTCTTTGTTGTATGGTTCGGAACTTGCGACGGAATTTGGGTTGGCTTGAAGGAGAGCAAGATCGGGAGGCTCTTCGAATGACAGGAATCTTCAATCACATTCATTTGCTATTGGAGCCACACGGAAACCATTACGATATCGTTGATTCTTAAAAGGAAAAGGTAATTTATAAAAACATGAACTACACCTGCAGAGACAGCAGCAATTCAGGTCACTGGATGTCGGTTTGGCGCGGTGCTTTCGGATACAGGGTCGACTCAAGCAGCAAACGATCCCACGCTACCCAACTCAAGAAAATGATTCCGAGATGTCCTACTAGCTAATTCGAGCCGTCAAAGATTCGAGTATTCGCCCTTGAAATTGTCACTGTAATGCCTCCTCCAACCGGAGCAGGAGTCTGTGGAGGAATCGTAACGGTGATTCCAGAGCCGGCGGGAGTTGGTGGTGCAGGGAAAGGAATGGGTGCGGGTGTTGAGACGGGAGCTGGTGTAGCCACTGGTGTATTATACACGGGAGGAAGTGTGACGGTAATCTCTGGTATCGTGAACGGCGCTGGTGTACCTTGAATAATGAATGGAGCTGGTGTGGCTTGAATAATGAATGGAGCTGGTGTGGCTGGCACAGGCACTGGGACTGGTGGAGGAGTAGCAGGCACGACCGGCACTGGTAGAGGAGGGGCAGGGACGGCGGGTACTGGCACTGGATTGGAGGGGATCACTAGAGGCGGAGCGGGGCTTGCGGGAACAACTCCAGGGGGGCACGCACACGAACATCCACAGAGACCCACACCTGGTCGACATTCGAAAATGAGCTCAGGGACTCGGCACAGGCCGGCGGGGATGGCTCCAATCAAGTTGGTTTCATTGAGATCCAGCGTTGTGAGATTCACAAGTCTCGTCAACTCGGCTGGCACTGTACCGGTGAGATCATTATCCCCAAACGTCAACTTTTCCAAGGCAACGAGATTGCCAAATTGAGGCGGAATCGGGCCCACTAGCTTATTGTCGTCCAGCTGGAGTTCGACCAGGTTAGTATGGATTGGAATGTTGGTGGGTAGCCGACCACTGAAGCGGTTGTCATCTAGGCGCAACTCTACGAGCGAACTGATGTTGAAGATTTGCCATGGGATGGCGCCAAAAAAGTAATTGTCCTTGACCGAAATGTACTCCAAAGTGCTTGACTGTCCAATGGAAGCAGGAATGGTGTCGATCAAGTAGTTGTATTCAAAGTCAATTTCTTCCAATTCAGGCATAGTATAGAGGTCGTCTGGATGTGCAAAAGAGAGACATTGCAAGGTGAGGAACTTTTGCAAAACTTCGTTGCACTCTAGCTACGGGCAGCCAACATAAATGCACTATTCTGACGTACCTGGCACTGTACCAGTCAAGTTCTTGAGATAGTAGAGATTGATGGACTGGAGATTCGTCAAACCCAACAAGGACAAGGGAATGGAACCTTCCAGCTGGTTCTCCCTCAAATCAATGTCCTTCAATGAGGCAGGCAGCTCTGTACCGGATGGGACTGTTCCTGTCAAGCTGTTCCGGTCCAAATACAAGTGTTCCAGCTCGGGCATACTGGCAAAGTTAGGAATGCGGCCCACCAGGTTGTTTTCTCCCACATTGAGCTCATCCAATCGAGCCATGTTGGCAATCTGCGGTGGCAATGTCCCTCCAATGGAGTTTTCTTGAATGTCCAATTCTTCCAACAGTGTCAGTCCACCCAGACCCGTGGGAAGAAATCCGACCAAGTTGTTTTGCCTCAACTCGAGTTCAATCAACGCCTGGTCAATGACACCCGGAATAAGGCTAATGTCCTCACAAATATCTTGGGCATCTTTTTGATTGTACCACTGACAGTAGGAAATGTGGTAGGTCAACCAGTTGCTGTTGAACGTCCAGGAACCACCTCTCGTGGCAAAGAACAGGTTGGCCAGACCCAATGCTTGTGCTCGCGCCACCGACGCATAAGGAGGATTTTTATTGTTCACCCAGCTGTTGGCCGCTGACCAAGAACCGGCCTCAGTTTGAAGTTGTCGTCGACGAAGACTTCCGGTGGCTTTCTTGTTCTTTTTGGTCGTTGACTTTGGGGTGGTAGCCCGTTTCTTGATCCATTCGCCATTTCTTTTTTCCAGGTTGCCCGCACGAAACTCGGCTGCTCGGGTACGATGAGGGAGATTGCGCAATTTTCGTTTTGGGCGGCTTTGACGACGCTTGGACTTGGCATCTACCACGAGGGGTGAAGCCAGGAAGAGAAACAAAACCGAGAGGGTGATTCTCATGTTCAAATAGATTTTCAGAAACCAAGAACAGCGAATAATGAACACAATGTGAACCTTGAACCCCAATTTTGGTGGGGCGAGATTCTATCACCGTTCCTTGGGGCTTCTAGCTAGCTATCATAGCCAGAGCTTGATTGTTCTAAGGTATTCCTCCTCTAAAGACTTTCTCCTGTGAACTGGTGACGCCAGAGAAACGCGATGGTGAAGCATGCCGCGAATGTCGGTTGAAGAGGACGAAAAAGAAAAATGAGAGTGTCAAGACATGTGCCGTTGGCATCAACTTTGTAAGTATCTTTCGCACGGATGATGATCCGTTGATACTACCGTTAGAAAGCATTAGGTTGCAGCACGTGGAAGATTTCATGGTCCCATGCCACCTAGACGATTTTGAGTCCTGCTATCCGACAAGGTGCTCGACGGGTCTGGAAATCCCCCGCTGCTTTGGCTTGTATGGTACCACAAGATGGCGACCATTCCGTCGACGAATCCAATGGGTTCGATAAACGGCAACATCCCATTCATCATGCTGAACTCCTTGTATCAGTGTGCAGTGTGCTGCTCGTGTCAACCAACGGACCGCGGGGATGGTCTCTCCTTGGGGGATCAGGAATGATTGGTGAGCCGTTCATTCCCTTGGTAGCTTGCGGCAGTGAGACGTCAAAGAGGTGCGCCTGTCGTTGCTATGTGACGGCCAAATGGTGCATTGGGAAGGTCAAGCAGTATGATACCCAGCAACGCCGTTTCGATAGCTTTGCTTGCCACACTGTTGAGTTGCTCTCTTTAGCTACAGTTGGCATTGCATTGCCATGCGCCATGGACAGTAACTTCTCAAGATACCGTACGGCCCAAAGAAAGACTTTCGCCGTTTTGCCTTTGCGTTGCGGTTTTTGTTCAGATATGAGTTAGGGTTAGAGTGAAAAGGCTGCTCGGCAATTAGCAGATCGGCAGCTCCTTTTAGTCCAGGGGGGGGTTTAGAGTAAGTAGGGAAATTATCTACGGAAGCCTGGTTTGTTTGAAGCCACCATGAACAAGTCTTCATGTTGACAACTCGACGGCTGGTTCTTCCAGCAACTGTACTAGTAGCCTTGATTCTGATTTCTGGATTGATCCTGGTGAACGTTTGGGTGGCAGAGCGGCATGTCTCTTCTGTGGTGTCCTTTAGAATCGAGGGATTTCAACGAGTCGAGCCCGCGAAGAAGACTACATCATCTGTCTCTACGAACCAATTCTACGTGACAAATGCCATCTGTGGTGGTTGCTATCACGCCATTGCCATACCGGAAAAGAATATCCGGTGTGGTCTACTCATTCATAACTTGATGGAACAGAAGAGTCTTTCACTGGAAACAGCCGCCGAAACAATCGCCACGGAACACCAGGACGCTTGTGTCAAGTGTCATCCATCATCATGCACGCCCACAGAAAAGCTCTATTGGCGATACGATGCCAGTCAACAAATCCCACACATTGTGTCCTCCCATCTGTTTCCATCCTTGCTACCATCCAAATCTCGCGTTCCGACGACTGCCCTGTCGAATTTGACTGCCTTCTTTTCGGCCGCCAATTCACAACCCGAACCTCCTCGATTTTTGTTTCATTACAATCCCAGTATTGTCCTTCTTCCACCTGACAATAACCACGCGCTACTTGCGGACCATGACAATGACCCTCCTGTGTATGTGGCATCCTTTCGAGTCTCCACGCAGCAAAGTTGCTTCTACCCGCACGAGTCCAAGGAGCTCTATGGTGGAACTTGGAATCGCAAGCCTCCTACCCAAGACTTTTTGGCACTGGCAGTGCTTCGTTCCGATCTGTCCATCGTTCACACTGTGGTGGTAAATGTCAAGACCAGTGGTGTCTTTCCGGCCGCCGAAGATTTTCGACTCTTTGTCTTTGGGAATCAACTCTATGTGGCATCCTTTGATTTTATAGCACCCATGGATATTTGGCTGGAAGGTGACGACGACCACCATCAGATGAAAGAGGGATTTGCTATTTTGGACAAGGTGTTTCCCAGCCGCTTGACTGTGGCGATCCGACAATTTCCCTCGTGTCCTGTTTGTTACCATCGGCCCAACCTCAAGTGTGGGGCCAAGAACTTGAACTACTTTGCCACCTCGACCCCTGAAAACAAAAGTTGGGTCGAATTGTGGCCTGGCGGGCCACACATTGTGCAACAAATGATGCTGGACGAACCCTGCAGTCAGTCTCGACAACAACAACAAGCAACAGAAGAAGAGAGCCACCCAACCTATTCGGATGCCGAGGTACCCACACAACCAGCTGTAGCATGGCATACCATGGAAGAAGTCATGTTTCCAAACATGGAACCGTCCGAAGTGCTTCTGGCACGAGGCCGTGGTGGGGCTTGTTGCGTGTCTCTGACAGATCCACACGGCAATTCTCTGTTGGTGGGAATATTTCATACCAAAATCCCCAAGTTTGGCAAGCGCAGTGGCAAGCGATTGCCACTGTGGAATGATCGAGGCCACAATAACGCGACTGCTGCCAAAGTATTGCCCAATCAGTACTTGTCACGCTGGTACGCCTTTTCACCATCGCCGCCCTTTGCCGTTGTGGCGCAATCGGGGTGGTTCTGTCTTGGATTTCCTTCGGTCACACAAGAAGCAGACGAACCGTTGATCCAAGCAACCCGGTGGAAGACAATGGTGTTTGGAGACGATCGCCACAATGGTCAGCTTGTCTTGAATTGTCCCCGGATTCACTTTGTGAGTGGGATTACCGAGAAGCATAACGATCCTTCCACAATCTTGGTTGCCTACGGAATCAATGATTGCTTTTCGAGGATTGTGGAAATGAAGAAAGAGGACATTTCCAAGGTGCTCTTTGGGAAAATGGGGGTCAGCTAGCTAGCTTGTAGGGCTGCTAGATGGGGGTCGGTTCAGAAAGGTCTTTTCACAATGTCATGCCGTTCCTTATACAATTTTCTTCCGTCTATCAGGAGGCCAAGGGGGCATTGCTACAGTGCTGTAGTTTGAAAATACTAGATAGCTAGCTAGAAACAACAGGAAAGCTATGGTGACACACGAATTGGGCAAGGTCATTATTTGTTATGCATGCTGTCACAACCTGTCACAATTGTGTTTCCGTTGTCAAAAGACTCCTTGGCCTAGATCCGTGCTGAAGGGATGGCTAGCAACCAAATACCCAACTACTGCAATAGTTGCGTTGGTCTTGGTGGCCTCTTTAACAAAGGGCAAGCTGAAAATCACATTCCTCTGCAAATTTGGGAACACTGCTCCCGAACGCTGCTCCCGAACACTTTCAGTCTCAAAAGTATTACTTCTGAACTATCAGTGGACAGTCTTTTAGGATTTTTGCAGACAACTTTTGTTGACGATTTTGTGCACACCACACCATACTGTACCGGGTAGATCCTGGTGTTGTTTCTGGCTAGAGTTGGTCCTAGAGCCAGCTGTGGCAGGGGTGCTGGGGCTCAGAGTGGGTACTTGTGCTTGTCCTGATGCAGCAGTGCATTGGGGCCTGGAGTGGATCCTAGAGTGGGTTCCAACAGATCTTCTTGTTGACGGCTGCGTCGACCCCCGATCAGGAACGGGGGAGCGAGGGTGTGCATAGTGTGCGATGTACAAGTTGGCAACAATCAAGAGTTTCTCTATTGAGCACATTTTTGGTGCACACGCGAGACTTCATCATTGTGAGGAATTGGTGCCACTGCCTTTACACACGCCTTTCATGGGGAGAATGCCGTACTAGGGCGAGGTGCAACTAGCCCGTTTGCTTGTCCTGCTTTACTGGAGCAATAGCACTGAATTTATAACAGCTTACCAACCAGCCCCTTCGTCATCCAACTCGTCATCGTCAACTACTTCTGCTGTCACGGCATCGACGTCCTCCTGTGTTTCTTTCTGCGGAGCGATTCTGCGTTGTTCATTTTCCCAGGTTGCTGGGGGAGGAGGCACGATAGTTTCGCCCACGGTAAAAGTTTCCAATCGATTGGCAATCATATCATCTGGTCCGGTCAATAGCAAGACCCGGCTCCCTGGTCCCACCAGTCCCAGCTCGGTAGCCTTAGCAATGGCGCGAGGAATGCAACTTTCTCGTTTCAAACTTTGCACGATATAGGGTGTCACACTTCGATGTAAGAGAACTTGTGCACAGACATTTTCAGACGTTGACAACACCATGACAGGCACGGAGCTAAAGAACTTGGCCAATGCATTGGCCGTCATGCCGGTTTTGGTGATTGCCAGAATCAAGGCAGCATTGGTTTCACGAGCAGCCATAATGGCCGATTTGCAAAAGGCGTCTCGCAGGGCACCTCGTTCTCCACCGTAATTGTTGCTACCACCGTTGATCATAAGGTTGTTGTTATTGGTGGCAACCGCAGTAGTCGGATTGGCTGCCATGGCGCGTAGACTGCTGGCGACATCCAACTCGGCTTCTTTGCAGATTCGTGTCATGACTTGAATCGATTCAACGGGATAGCTGCCCACGGCAGTTTCTCCCGACAACATGACGCAATCGGCCCCGTCAAATACAGCATTGGCGACATCGGATGCTTCGGCTCTGGTGGGTCGTGGGGAGCTGATCATGCTATCGAGCAACTCCGTGGCGACAATGACTGGTTTCCCCACGGCATTGCAACTCGCGACCAATCGTTTTTGTACCGAACAGACTCGTTCCAACGGAATTTCCACACCCAGATCGCCTCGTGCCACCATGATTCCATCACTCACCTTGAGAATGGATTCAAAATTGTCGAGTCCTTCTTGGGATTCAATCTTGGCAATAATGTGACATCCCGCTTCGACGACGCCCGGCAATTCTCGGACTTGGTTAACGCCGGTTGCAGATCGTGTAAAGGAATGGGCAATGTACTCCACCTTTTTGGACACACCAAACTGAAGAATGGGAAATTATGAATGAACGAGGAGAGCAGCCATTGCAGGAATAGAATGAGGTGGGAAGGGTTTGGTGGTGTGTGTGTGGAAACGTGTATTGTTGTCATTGGCAGTAGACGCAAACAATGGATCCACCGATCCAGCCCAGGGAAGGCGGAAGAGATTGAAACAATGGCTCTTGTTAGAAGCAGACACGCGTAAATGCACACAAAACACAAAATGTATGGGGTTGCTTGCTTACCAGAATATCTTCTACATCCTTTTCCGTCAAGTGTGGCAAATCGACCTGACAACCTGGTAGATTGACGCCCTTGTTGATTTTGAGGTCGCCTCCTTCAATGACTTGCGTATGAACTTCTTCATCATTGGGTACCTTGGTCACAATAAGTGAAATGCGTCCATCATCCAAGAGAACCACATCTCCGACATTGACGGCCGTGGCCATGTACTGGTAGGTGACACAGGCCGTCTTGACGACATTATTGTTGCCGGATGGTGGTGGTGGGGATTGCAAAAAGTCTTGTGTGTCTTGAATGTCGGCATCGGAGTGATCGTGGACACTGTGTCTTCCCGTCAACAAGATCAATCCATCTCCCGATTCCAATGTCATTTTTAACAGTGGGAGTGTTTCCAATGTCGTAGTTAGAGAAGATTCCCCATCGTCTGGGTCTTGACTCCTCTTTTGCAGTGTCAATTGCTTGACTCGAATTTCGGGACCTTTGGTGTCGAGAATAATGGGGCACAGCTTGTTCCGACTTTTGGCCACCTTGCGGACATTGTCGATGCACTCCTCCAGATAGGCAAAGTTGCCGTGACTCATATTGATGCGTGCGGCCGACATGCCAGCATCCATCATCTTGCCCAGCATACTGGGACTTTTCGTGGCGGGGCCAATGGTACAGATAATCTTGGTCATGAGCGAAGCTGGATTGGGAACCTTAAAGTAGGTTCCGTACTTTTCTCGTAGCAAAAATTGCTGTTCACCTCCTCCGAGGAAGGATTCTTCCGACGATTCCCATCGTGATGAATCGGTCCAACGAGTGCCACTTTGTCTAGAGCTATACAGCTGGGTGGTGGGACACGGTTTTTTGGTCCAAAGGGGAGAAGTTCTGGCCACAAAAGAAAAGACATTCTCTGGCACAATTATTAGGGCCAAGAACAACACCAACTTCCCGTTGCGTCCTCCCATTGTCATGATGCTTGGGTTGATTCTAGCGAGAGCTGGTTTCTACTCTGGGTTGTGACTTTGCTTTGTTTGTGGTGGGTGTTGGATGTTGGGAAGGACAGAAATGGAGCGAACCCCAAAATTGATGGCCAAAAAGATCGCGTCATCACGAAAGATCCGTCTTTGTATCTTTGGAAATACAGCTCTGCAGGCAAATATCGGCACCGGTGCCGCCCTCCCATGCGGCTTGAAAGGAACATGGTGCCAGGCACCGATAGCCAGAGAGCGACTTTCAAGAGTATGAAAAGTTTGCACGCACCGACCAAGCGAATAGCTAGCTAGCTAGAGAGTGGATTGCATCAACTGAAGGACAAAGTAAGCTAGTAAAAGTTTAGACCTGTCGAATCATGCCAAAATAGGAACTTGAGCGTCGGAGCACACGTCGCGAGGGAACGGGAACATCAAACGGAAATGGTACTTTATGCACTCTGACAGTCATAAAAGATTTCTTCATCGTCCGCAGGTTGCTGCTTCGTCAAGACCAATTTCACGGGATCATTCTTGAGGTTGTCTTCCAATGGTCCGTGTCCACCCCATCCATGCGTAAAGGGAACTTTCCTCGAGATGTCCACAGAGACATCCGATTGGCACAAGCGTAGCAGCACCACTCGAAGCACATCTCGAGCCACATGCTGTGCGGGACAGGCACGATCTCCACGCCCAAAGGCCCACTGCTTGGGAGTATTCTTGCCCATCCATTCGGTAACATCCAATTCCGCTGGGTCCATTGCCTGTTCATGATTGTTGTGTCGTCCCTTTTGATAGGAGGCAAAGTTCAACACCAACAAGGAGCCCTTGGGCAATGTCACTGTTTTGCCGTCTACTTTCAGTTTTGTAGAAACCATGGCTTCCCGGGGCATTCCACAGGTGGGCAGAAGCTGGGCCAACACGGCTTCTACAGTAGCCGTCACCAGAGGCACAGAACTCCAGGTGGCATATGTTGGTGGTTCATCCATTGGAACTGTCTGGGCTTGTGCCACCAAAGAGGCCCGCAAAGTTGGTTGTTCCTCCAGGACTCGAAGAAGGAAATACAACGATCTGGTAACATTAAAGCTGGCAAAAGCCGCCAATGCCCCCAAACCACTGGCCACCCCTGATCGATTCTCTGCAAGCTCTTGTGCAATCTCTTGCTCTGTAATGTCACTCTCCTCCAACCCTTGGGCTCTGAGCTGATCTACCGCCCACTCTTTCGCGTAGCTCTTTCCCTTGGCAATTTCAGGGGCGTAGTCAACAATGATTTGATGAAAGAGGCCATGCAAATCATCACGCGCCTCGCAAAACTCGGAGCGGATCTCTGGCCCAAAGACCACACTCTTCAGATCGGTACCACCAATGACAATATTCTCGGCAGCTCGCATGGTCACCTGCAGAGCATTGTCCGGTTGGAAATTCCCCTCTTCGGATCCCAGGAGAATTCGGCACACTGATCCTACGGCGGTATCATTGCAAAACTTGTACAGGTTTCGTTCCATACGGGCAACACCACCCAGAGTCCAACTAGCATCATACAGATCGGCAAAAGCCCTGTCCACGGTGTTGGATATCACCTTGAGATTCTCACCCTTGCAACCCACCGCAGCCAAGAAGGTTCGTTTGCCCTTTCGAGCAACTTTGCCCGATTGTGTCCCAAACAGGGACCCCACCATGCGGCCAAAGGCGTAGACGGAATCACCTCGATCCCAGTCTCTGCTGGCCACAACTTGGTCTGCCACATCAGAGTTGGTCACTACATAGACCCATTTGAACCCTGCAAGACAAACTTGTACCAATCCACCGCCCAAATCAGGCTGAGCCACCTTGGCAAAGAATTCTTCTGGGCCGTGAGCAAGGAATCTCTGGACAGTGTCATAGAGGTTTTGGTCATCTCTGAAAGAGACTTCCAAGACATCCTTCACTGGGGGGGACACAATGCAAGAGACGAGTCGGACCCCTTGACAGACCCAACTCGTGGGGGAGAGGACATGGTGTGGTTGAGGTCCAAAACGCAGCAAGGAGTTGCCGTCCTCTCCTTCCCATGACCGTTTCTCCAGCTGCTGGATGGATGGATCATCGGGGGTGAGGTTTAAAGTGAACGAGATTCTCTTGACTGGTGCTCTACCATATCCTGCGGGGCAAACTCCGGCTGTTTTGCCATGCCCAAAAGGACACGTTGCGACGATGGTTTTTCCTGACATGCGTTTTTCGTGTTGCTGGCACATGATTTTGTTGATTGGTTGCTTCTTTCTAGTAGTACTAGTAGTCTAATGGTTTCGAATTGTGAGCATTTCCTTGCTTGCTTTCCAAGCAATCGGCACATCCAATACATGGTTCAGAGCCATCTGAATGGATATCCCGGCCATCGAGCCATCAGCCCATCGGTTGGTTCGTGCAGCATGCATGCAATGAGAGACTACTCGTCATCTCACCGACTCGGCATCTCTTTGTTGCCCATCGGTTGAGCATCTTTGTGTGCCTTGGGCCTTTCTGATCTCCGGTTACCTGGTACCAGCGTACCAGCATTTAAGTATTCATTTTTAATTAATGTTTATGCTCCCTTGCAATGACAAGATTTAAAGGGCATAGCATCAACAATAATTGTAACCGGGCCTGGATGTTGGGACGTTGGGACATTACGTACGGTACGGAAGGTACGGTAAGGTACTGTACGGTACGGAACAGTTTCCACACCTCAAGGATGCACAGGCGCTGGTGGCAGGAGGAGTACGGTAATCTTTGGTCTTGTAAGACTTCATGAAGGTGTTGTTGTTGATGAATGATCCATGATCAACTCTGTCACCGGCTGTTGACCCATACAGTACAGCAAGCGAAACCGTGAAGAGTTGAAAGTTGAAAGAGTTTGCCAATCAGCTCAACCACCGGCCCCACCGATTGATCCTATCACTCCAAAACGGGTCGTTGGCATAAAAAAACCTCTGAAACAAAAGCTACTTAAAATAATAAAACCATCACTTCGATACTTCTATCATGACTTCCTGGATCTGGATGAAAGGAATTGATGCGGCCATCGCCGAAAAGCCGATTGACCCTGTGTGCCCGGAGGATCATCGACCTGCAGTGGCGGACCTGATCAAGAAGCATTCCGAGAAGATTGCCAAGATCAAGGGAGTATTGGAAGATGATCCACTCTACAACCCCACAAAGCATGACGATCTATGGATCCTTCGTTTTTGGTTGAGCCACAAGAAATCAAAGACAGCCATTGCCGCCGCCAAGCACACCTTGGAGTTTCGCGACAAGCACAAGCTCGATGAAAAAGATATTCGAAGTGTCCCTCCTCATCAAGTCAAATTAAAGGGTGACAACAACAGCAACAACAATGACAACGAACAAGATGATGATATGCACACTCAAAAGGTGGCTGAATTTATGAGCAAATGGAAAAGGGACGCCATGGTTCTCACACTCCCCGACAAGGAACGAGGCGTAGTGGGTTTCATACGGATCAAAAGCATGGATCACCACAAGTTGGTGGCAGAAATGTCAGAAGATTATTGGCTGGACATTTACCTCTACATTTCAGAGTGGGCTCATCAATGGTTGGACTATGTAACCCGTACAACCGGAAGGCTTACCAAGTCGATTCGAATCGTCGACGGCAGCGGCTTGTCCATCCGCATGTTCAATCGGGAGTGTAGTATGCGAGATGGTCGTGCCATGGCGCTCATGGAAGACTGCTACCCTCAGTCTTTGGAGGTTGTCTATCTTTGTGACCCTCCTGCATTCATCAAAGCCGTTTGGAAGATCCTGACTCTGGTTGTCCCAAAGCGCGTTATGGAGAAGTTTGATATGATCAATCCAACCAAAAATGAGAAGGAACGAGAGCATCTCTATCGACACATTTCCAACGACAATTTGCCCGTGGAATATGGGGGCAAGAACAAGGTTGCCGTGGAGGATTGGTCAGTACCAGTAGCCTAACCGGACTATTACATAGTAAGAATCTCATTGTGCTTATTGCCAGTCTAGCACAGTCAAAGAAAGCACGTCCTAAAGTGTACCAGCATGGAGTAGGACTTCTGCATGAGCGTCGCCAGGGCATCAATAAAACGACACAAGCTGGAGAGCTAGCGAGGAAGTATCGGATGTCTGCTTGGTACGGTATGGTATGGTATGGCGAATAGGTGGGTTGTTTAGAAATGTGGTGCTTCAGCAATTGTTGGAGCAGGAAAGGAAACTTCTAAAGAAAATGAGAGGGCAGCAACTTCCAAAATGCGTTTGCGATACTTCGTTTCTTCCAGTACCTGGTAGCACATTGGAGGAAACTCTGATGCCAGCTGCTAGGCTCGTCGTTACACGGACTGCTACATTTGTCAACTCATGTCGCTTTGAAATATTTGGGCGGAAACCTTCGACGACCTGCCCAACATAACGAGGAACTGAAACAGCTATAGTACCGCTACAGTACCGGCACGGTTCCCGGTAGAATCGAATCGAATTCAATCCGCATCGATTGAATCGAATCATTCGATTCGATTGAGGATCGATTGATCATTCAAATTCGCGTCCAACCAGGGCGGTTAAAAAAAATGCTGCTTGCTGTTGTCATAATTGTCATGGCAGTTCATGCTCTTATTAAACATTTCCACAGCCCCTTCAATCAAACAACCCAAAGCCATGTCAACAAAGAAGAAGGCCAAAAAGCAAGGGAAAATGGGCCGATTCAAAGCCAGCAATCTCCACAAGGTGTTGCCTGAAGAAACCATCAAAGGGATCAAGGAAGGAAATGTGGATCTTATAACAAAAACTGCTCAGGATCTTGCCGTGAATCGAGTTCTTTGCAGGTTTGGCAGCTACGACGACACGGCAGAAGAAGCTCCGCACATCATGTTTAGGTCTATCGCTACAGGACTTGCAAAGATGGCATTTGGAGCACCGGGTTCTGAGAAAGACCAAGACCATAGAGTCAGCATTGCCATTGTAAAGCTTGCCAAAAGCTTGTGGTCGGCATTCGCGGATTGTATACTCGCCTCGCCATCGGGGGAAATGGTTCATGCGTCGCAGTGGATTGCTTTGGTGAAAGCTTGTCAAGGGGAGCATGATTCCTTGCTTGCCAGTTGGTCGCATGAGATATTCCAAATCACAGGACATGGTCCTGTCGACAATTCATGTGCTTACCAGACAACATTCGATCATTTCAAATCAGTTGTTGAGGAATTCGGTCTACCTCACGTACAGAATGTATGTGAAGACTTTGAGAATGAATTCAAACATGCAACACTCGCATGTGCAGGTGTGGCTGCCGGCTTGGGCAACTTCCGAGAGACATGCTGGGAATGTGACAAATATTTTGAAGGAGTCCAGAAATGTACTGGATGCAAGGCTGCCAGGTACTGCAGCTCTGAATGCCAGAAAAAGAGCTGGAAAGGTGGTCACAAAACCAAATGCAAAATACTGGAGAAGCAATACCAAGCACTACAGAGCAATGAAAAGGTGATTTCCAAAGCCGTAAAAGCAGGATCCATTGCATTGTCGTCAACAATCCAACCAAATCCTCATATGGATTCGATGGTTCTTGGCCGCCTGTTCAATTTCTTGGCTCAGCTTGGTCGCAAGGATGTCATGAATCTCTCCACCGACGGCTCATACATGACCAAGGCTTACGAAGCAATCCAAGACATACAAAACGGAGGCCGCCATTTCGCACTTGTGGACTCGAACACAAAGAAGACGTCCAACACGGAAGCCGTACAAGATATCCGGGACGACGAAGTGGACTACATTCTGACAGCGATTTTCGCGATGGCGGTAGTCTCACGCTGTGAATCTCAAGGCGTCAATTTGCCGGATCCGGATGGGCCGGATGGGCTCCGTGCCGCTTTTGAAGCGCGCCTGGGTGATGGGAAACTGATGACAACTGAACGCTTCCTCGAGATCTACAAGAATTACGTCGATACGGAGTTGGCCTTCCACGAAATCTCAGATTTGTGCAACTGGGACTTCCGGGATTACAAGTTGTTCGCAGTTCTCCGCGATGAGCACCACAAATAGAGGGCATCGAGTCGACGTACCCACTCAAAGCAAAACTATCGGTAGAATCTTGTCGAAGGCGGCGGGTTACGCCATGCCCAATGAATGGGCGGTTTACAAGAAATAAATAGAAAATTGTTCTTTTCACAACCACAACCGATTGCCAAGCCTAGCACTGCGTCACTTTCATGATGAAGGTGCATGCTTTCTTTGTGACCGCCCAACGCCCCAGCTCAGATCGAGCTTCGTACTCAATCGTCTCGTGTTCTCGTGTTCGAAGCAGTCAAAAGGAGCGTCTGTAGTTTGCTGGGGCAGTTGGATCGTGGAACTATGTACAGTCTGCACAAGTACTGTCGAAACGGGCTGGACTTTCGAGACTCAAGATCTGAGGCAGTGTCTGCTCGGCCCATGCATTGTCTCGTCAACTGAATCATCACTAGCACAAGTACTTGCAACACTTTCGTTTCCACCGGTACGTGGTACCTGCACGGTAAGTTCTCAATGACCTGAAATACCAAGTACCCACGCAATGATCGCATGCCATGGGGCCCCTGATGGAAACGATGGTTGCTGGGATTGACAATATGGATGGTTTTCATGTGCTCAGGCTGTGATGCTGTTCAAAGAGCTCAAAGAAAAATGTCATAACCCTGCTAAGACCATCAACCATCAACAATGTGGTCAACAATGTGAAGTAAAGTCTTTTGCCAGTCTGTATGAAACTCAGATATAGGATCAGGCCGCGAAAATTCTTTGGCAATTTCTCCCGTCCGCGTCCAACCCCTAGAATGATAGTATTCACTCGCTGAGGAGGTTGGGAAGTGCCCTTCTTTTGCTGTTGATTGTAGAAAGAATGGTAGGTACCCGTTTTGACCAGCCAAATACGTAACAGTCCACCACGAGCACCGCTGTCTTGCAAAACGCTGTCACCTCATTTGCTTGACAAATGCCCGCCTCACTTTCTCGAGAGGACATTCGCTTTCCGGCATGGTGTACATGACCTTGATGCATCGAGCACATGTCCATTGCTTCGTATTGTTTGGAAGCGTGAGTGTCTCGTTGCAGGCTTCACATGCCCACAGTCCTCCTTCGCCCGTGAAGTTGTCTGGAACCTGAGGCACTGTGGCAATGCCATAGCGGATCTTTTGCTCAGAGGGTGGCATGATCTATACTTCTTGGGTCTCTGCGATAGGTATGGTAGTCTATCTTGATCCCTGGCATGATGAGGTGTGGGGATGGTGGTGTTTTAGTTGTCTTTTTCAGGGGGGCAAGGACAGCTTATTGGATCCGGGAGCTTGCATGCGGCACAGTAATTAGAGGAATATGTGTCACACACCTCTAATTGTTGCATGAATGGACTTGGAAATTAGGCGCGTCCAAGATTTAGACAAAAGAAATGACCACAGAACTCACCTCAAGCCATTTTTTAGCATATGAGTTAGACTACGAGTATAATATCGTCACCATGGATACCCTTTCGGATGATTTGCTTGTGAGAATCTGGTCTTATGTTGGTGGAGGCGGAGATGATGGGGTGGACACCAAGAACCGGCCTAAGTTTACCAAGGTCGAAGTTGCTGCTGCCGCGCAGCATACTCTCGTTCCAGTCTGCCAAAAATGGAAGGATCTGTTTGAGCAACGAACAAAAGAGATTACGGGGCTCTTTCTCGAATGGACCTGTGACACCCGAGTGCCAACACCAATTGAGGCAGCAAAAATTGCCTGGTTGCTCCAAAGGAAGAAGCAAAATAACGTCCTTGGATCGGTCGTTATCACATCCGAAAGCAGTCATCCAATGCTCCCACATCAAGTTCGTCAAGTCATGCAAGAGTGCGACACCGATCACGTCAAATCTGTCGAGTGGTATGAAACATCCTCGTCCGGAAAGCAATCCTCCAAGAAACGTGGCGGGGCCTCCCAACAGTTTCTAGACTTGGTGGCATCAGAATGCCCCTCGGTGCAACATTTGCACCTGAACCTCCCATTGCTCTATATCAGAGCTGATCATAGACTTGTGCAAAAATTGAGGCTTTCCTCCCTTACCACGCTTCAGTTGGTGTTTACCGAGCAACTGTGGTTTTCCTGTACGGGTACGTATGGTGGTGAAAATGTTCTGGCACATCATGTCGACGGAACCATGATCCAGGGCTTGCTACAAGGCTTGCCCAATTTGCAAGAGTTGTTCTTTCACGTGCAGTGCACCAGTGGTGCGTTGGAGGAAAGAGAGCAACCACACTTTGTCATTCGATCCAACAACTTGCGCCTCCTATCTCTGGAAGGCTTAGGCTGGGTAACATGCCACTGTCCCAAACTCCAAAGGTTTCTGTATGATTCTGGGTCCCTCTACCGAAACACAACGGTTCTACCTGTCATTAGTTCACAATCACAGTTTGATGCCTTGGAATCGCAAATGACTCCAGGAAGTGGCGATATTGGAGATGACGGAGCCTTGACCATGGTCACAACCAACAATGCTCTCGCAGTTCTTGGGCTGGAGCAGGTACACCCCGATGGATGTGTTTGCACAGTCAAGAATTTCCCCTACTTTTACGAGAAGGGATATCCAAACTATCAAGAGTGTCTGCAGAAGGCACTGCGCCGCCGCAACCAAGTCCATTGATGGCTACTAGTAGCTAGGTGGTGGCATCTTCGACTTTGGATTGTTCCATGTTCCTGGGCAGCAAACTCTCAGTTCCATGACATTCGCTGACAAGAAAAATGCGGGCAAGAGGGTAAAGCCAGATGGCGAGCTAGCCTCAGGGTACATCATGGCCACATCCAAAACACAGGAAGTCAGTCCGAGAAGAGCAGGCAGGAAACTGTTTCAGGTTTGTTGGGACGTTGTGGTTGGGCGAACCTTTGCAGCAATACCGCGAGGAGTGGGCGTTGAGCTTCTACATGTAGCTATCTTGTGCATGATGTGTAGGGCTTGCGATTATGAGTTCATTAGCAGTTGTTGTCTACGGATGGATGTTGGACTTTGAGCACTTCTTGCTTTAGTTCGTGTAGTCTTTGCATAGGAGTTTCCGTCTAACCAGTGAAGGCTCCGTAACTTGGCTCCTGTTTCGTTGGCCTGACTGTGCTCTCGCTTCATGCGCACAACTCCAACAAGCCAATCACTCTGACGTTCTCTATCTCCCTGATGAATTGTATGTTGCATTATGTATTTGTTCAGATGTGTCATCTTTTTATTTCTACAAGTTGTGGGTAGCTGCTTTTCGCACTAAAAACTTCGTCCTCTTTTGCATCTGGCGTGTCATGTCATACATCAAAGGACATGGCTGGCACCCGTTCATACTGGTTTGACGCTTGCATTCGTCGTGTCAGTGTGTATGCCAGGATTCCAAAAGTAATGGTGACGGCATTGACGCAGATTGTCGTGTAGCTGGCAAGAGCAATCACTGCCACAAGAGCCATAATGGTGGGAATCAAGGCAATGGCACAACCAAATGTACCGAGAGGAACCTTGTAGGGACGGTCGACTGCACAAGAAAAGCAGCAACAGAATCGTCAGCAGACAAGCTATGTAAACCACAACAACAACAGTCCAACCAAAGATAATACAATACTCACCATCTGGCTTGGAGATGCGTAGTTTCAAAAAGGCTGCATATTCCATAATGAGTGCCAATGCATAGTTGAAGTTGAGCATTTCAATCAAGGAATCCAAGTTGGAGACCCCCATGACGACAATGACCATGGTCCCCAGAAAGAGCGAGTAGGTGGGTGTCCCTGTTTTGGGGTTGCGTTGGGCCAAGAATTGTGGTAAGTATCCTCGTTCCGCCATGCCCATGAGCATGTAGGCATCGGCGGAGAGTTCGGCTTGGAAGAGTCCGATATTGCTCAATGCTGCCGCCAAGACCAACCATTGTCCAAGCCAGGGCCCGACCGTTTCGGTGCAGACCGTGGCGAGGTATCCATCCACCCATTCCGAAGGTGCCGCGTCGGTAGTCCCCAACGCCACGAGCATGGGAAGAATGTATCCCAAGACAACCATGATGAGTCCCCACAACATGGCACGAGGCACGACCCGAGAAGGTTCGCGCACATCCTCGGCAAAGGACCCGGCATTGTCAAACGAGTTGAAATTCCAAAATAGATTGTTGAGGAAAGGTCGGAGCAAGACTCCGCCCAAGACGAGATTGGGAAAGAATCCGCCCTCCATGTCCATGTCATCATCGTCTGCAACGGCAGCTACAGTGTTGTCCAGCATGGTGCTGTTACTGATATCCTCCATAAAATCCGTTGGCACTTGGAACCACAGTTCTGGATCCACCTTGGTAGCTCCAAACATCATCAAGAGTACAAAGGGACTCATGGCAATGCCACAAACGACAATGGACATGTTGCCGACTAGATCCAATCCCAACCAGTTGAGATAGGACAATCCGACGCTGATACTGGTAATGAGCATGTACTTGGTAATATTCGATCCCTCATCGCTTTGCAAAGTGTCATTGGGAAAGACTTGCAGGAGATATTCCAAAAAGAGCACGGGATAAATGGCATTGTCCGTGACCCCCGAAACCCATTGCAGATATCCCGTCAAGAATCCCGCCGTATTCCCAAAGGCTTCTTCGACCCATGCACATCCGGCTGCCGAAGAGGCAAATCCACCGGAACTCAATTCAACCGTCATGAGACATTCCGGGACCGAAAAAATGAGGGGTGCCACCAGACATCCCAAGAGGGTGTAGAAAGGTCCTGCCGCGCGAACGGATTCCTCCATGCCAAAGGGCCCTCCACTGACCGAGTAAAAGATGAGCACGGCCAGTTGCAAAATGGTCAAGGAAGACTTGTTCTTGTTACTGCTCTTGCCTTGTCGCTGGGGTGAACCGGGGAGGGAGGCTTCGCTGCTGCTGTCCGTCGAGTAGGTGGAGGATTCTTCCAAAACAGGATGCTTTTCCTCGTCATTGGCAGTGCCGTAGGAAGAAGTTGGAAAGTTGGCAAACATCATGTCGCTTTCGTTGTTGGAGGATGGATTGGTTTGGAAGAGGTTCTGGAGCACGTCTCGCATTCCCATGTTTGCTTGTTGTGGTGTGATTGCTTGAAGTGTTGTGCTTTGTTGTGCTTTGTTGGGTTGTAATGTAATGCGGCAGTGCTCTATCCGAGTGTATGTTGTGGGTACAGTCTTTCAGAGTGGTATACAGTGTATTCTACGTGGAGGCTTGTACAGTATCGGTACAAGAAATGCTAATCTATCAATCAGGAAGTATGAAGTCAAAGAAACGGTGTCGTAGCGCTCTGAAACTCTGTCAGGATGTCATGTCCGTCTTTCGTCGAAGAATGCTAGCCGCTGGGGTCATGTGCTCTTGATAACAGGATGCTTGATGTTGGGGCAAGTGCAACTATTTGTTGGCCTGCTGGACGGTCAGTTTGTGAGGCAGTGGGCGTTTGAGTGCGAAATTTTGAGTGAATGCTTGTTTGGTGAGTGGACGAGCGAGGACTGATGATGAACTGGCGCGTCTGCGGAAGAGAATGGAAGAATTTGGCGGAGTGTCACGCCGTCACGCCTGCTGTTGTTGCCGCTTCGCTTCGAGCGACGTACGTACCAAACCAGCAAATTAAGCCAGCGTCAAAGGTCAGACACTGGTTGACAGTGGACTACAAACAAAACTTGAACAGGCCCCCACCCCACAGAGCACCCTAGATTGCGGTGATGAGAGCACCATCGTCCCATTTTCAACATGGGCTGCAGACAAGTCTAGCAAGCAAAAGACTACACTGTGTATGGGTGGGGAGTGCGGAGAGAGCCCACGATGTAGCTGCTGCAGGACAGATTTAGCCCAGGAACGACCAGAGTTTGAACGAAACCTCCTGGAGAGCTGGTGCCCACCTGAACCTCCATCAACAAAACTCTGACCAAACCAAAAGCTACATAATCAACCAAAGATGAGCCACCGGGTGCCAAACTCCAGAAACAGAATACATGTACTTGCACTTTTTCCGTCTTCACCTCACCAAACCGAAGATTCAATCGAAGGATTCTCCCTAGTAGCTAGCTAGAAACAGGAGCCACAGGTGTCTCTCATCTGATCATAGAAATAACCCCTTTGGTGGAAATGTATTTCTTTTAAGAAACCACTGGAGATGGACGAGGGGGGTGGGTCCCTTTGTGGGACCTTGAGTTGGTCCACGAGGTCTACCGGGGGTCCCAGAGTTGGTCCGTGAGCCGAGACACTCGGGCACCAATGTGTACATGATGATGGAGTTGCCGTTTGGACTGAGACTGAGGACTCACTCGAGTTGCCCTAATCAGAAACGAACTAGCTACTTCTGAATAATGGGAGGAGACAGGCACCCAAGGTCGGCGGCAGGCCGAAGCGACCGACCGAGGGCTGAAAGAGTGGTCAAGTACCGGTAGGCTAACAGGCGGATAGACACCGCTCAGTGAATGCAAGAACTGCCCGGTTCGTTCTACATGTACCTGGTAACCCCCGACGTCTGAGGGCCCAAAGGAGCGACCTGCAGCCAACAAGACGATCGATTGAACGAGTGATTGATTCATTTATTCGAGTAACAGCTAACTGTACAAAATTTGTCCTATTCTACTCGCTAATCAGCTGCTGTCGACGATGTCGGTTGTTGCTTCACGACAAAAGCTGCCGCATTGGCATACCGTCTTCTCAATGCATCGGCAAATCTCTCTAGAAATCGTTCGTTCGATGCCTCCAAACTCGGTTGCAGATAGATATTATCCAGTCGTCCCGCCGGAGACGTACATCCCATTTGTACTTTTCCTAGCATATCATGCGGCAGATAGGATTTGCCCAAACTCATCATCAACTGAAAGAAGAGTCCGGTATTGAAATTGCGAGTACACCGCCATCGTGTGGGATATTCCTTGACGAGCTCGGCGTGAATCTGTTTGAATCCTCCCAACGTCATGTCAGTTTTCCAATCAAACTTTTCGCATTCGCACAACAAAATCATACCCTGCCGTGTGGCCTCCAAGTCGGGATTCATGGCTTGCAGACAAAAGTACAGTGCCGTAATGAGAATCTTCATGGCACTACCATCCGAGAGAGCCATTAGCCCGGCACAGAGTTTGGTAATGTCAATCGCCAAGGTGTAGTGACCGGAATGGCGTTCTCGGGTAAACGAGAGGGAGAGGAAAAAGCCCGGAAAGAGTCGCATGGCTTCGTAGAGGAACAAAAGCCCACTTTCGAGCGACTCTTCAATGTCGTATTCCATGCGAAAACCTTGCAATGTTTGAGCCTGTTCCAGAGCGGCATCGACGTTGCCGTAATTGGCAATGATGATTTGACTGAGATCAAAATCCGAGAACGCAAACGGGCCGTCCATCACAAGGAGATCGGGATCGTCCTTGACGGCCGTCTTGAGGTTGCGAATGGCTTGGAGTTCATCCGACAAGAGATCCATGCGACCCGCGTCCAAGGGGCCCAGAACTCGGTGTTGACGATTGGGAAGGGCTCGTTGTTCTTCTTCATTGTTGTCATCGTCATGACGACCACGACGGTCCTGTCCGCCAACCTCTTCGTCTGGACCTTGACGAGTCTCGTTCTCCATCATCTCAAATGATCAATAAAGTAAGAAAGTAAGTACTCCAGTACTCCCATACAGTTTATGGTGGATTTACCAAGCTAGATCGGTAGAGACGAGGACAACAAAAAAGGAAATGGGGAGGATGAGATGTGGTTTCCACTACTTCACTTCCAGCACCGTTTTGTCTACTCTTCAACACCGCTTTTGTCGATCTCTACAGTCGCCGCAAACCACAGGTGAAAAGCAACAACGGTGGTCGCAGGCACCAATAAAAATAGAGCTCTCAAAGAAAAAAGCAACTTCCGGTTTGGTTTGTGGTTTGTGGTTAACTCCTCGAGCTGTTAGAGCTGTTCTCGTCAGTGGCACAGTGGCACCACGAGTTGGTGAGGTGGTTACTCAGGACTCAGAGTGGTATTTTAAATTAAAACAGGTTACAGGTGACGTACAGTACCGGTACAGTAGTTGCGTCCAACGACCATTACTTAAGTCATAATTCTACCCAGTGTCTCCAAACGAGAAGAAGAGAGAAAAACAATCGTGTAAAAAAGACATATTGGAGAATCAAACGCGTCATAAGGCTTAAAAATTCAAAGAAGGTTTCCAGGCACAGACCGGCAATGGAGGTATTAACTGTCTGGTCCAAGCAAATTACTTTTCAACTATGGGCCGGCCACCAATCAACATGATCAATCAAGGGCCACGGTGACAGGGTGTGCAATTTTTAAAATAGTACGGTACTGCAGGCTTAGAAACACAAATTCGCAGCTTGGATGAACGATTGAGATGCCTTTTGGGGGACTCGACTCGCATGATGGGTATGGGCGAACAGCGGTTACAGGCAAACTATAGGACGATTTTTCCTCACAAGAGTCGCCAAAGTCTACAGAAACGATCACAGTAAAATATTTGAATTTTGTCACTTAAACAGTTCGAGTCTTGTGGAAGCCTCGAAGACTTATTCGCAGAGGTGCGCAGAGGTGCACTGTACCGTTGGAGCCCTCATTATTTCTTGCTCACATTTTGGTCTCCGTTCGCGAACATCATCAAGTCATTGGATTGGATTCCTATACAGCCAACTACAGCAAAGCTAGTACACCACCATGTTGCACACAGCTACTCCTGTTTTTAAACACTGGCTAGATGTTAACAGTCGCTACCCATTCAATGAGATTCGGAAGACCAGGCAGAGCTATGAACTTAAGTATGTTTTGTTGGTGGATGAAACTGACAGGGCAAACAGGTACAGTCAGTACTTTGTGCTAAAGGTAAAGTACCTTCCCAGTGTCATGGTCGAGCAACTCATAATGGAAGAAAAAGCTGTGCCCATGACACCTGATATGACCTGGATTCTGGAGACCATGACTGGATGGGGAGTGAGGCAGAGCTCTGAGTGGTACAGTGATGTCCTTGCTCTGCTTGCTTTGACAGTGGAGGAAGGAGATCCTGTCACAAAGAAAGAGTTGTGCAAGATGATAGTTAGACCACTTATGAGGGATGCTCTCTATAATCAGTTTGGTGTGTGGGAGTGGGAAGCCAAAGAGTTCTTACTTACAGAGTAGAGTCATTGGTTCAATACTGTATGCTGGAGCAAGCACAAACACAACTTCAGTGGGATGGTTATCAGTAGCCAGCAGTACATTATCCACAGGGCCTCTCTCACTGCCCACAATGGAGTCTATGCATACTCAATGCCCTGAAAATGTCTCATGTCTGAAAAGAAAGGAAGCAACAGCTGTAAGATTGTTGTTGTTTGTTATCCAAGTAGTCAACAGTAATAACACCAGTAACATACCTTGATGTCAAACCAATTGTCCCTTTCAGTGCTGTTCTTGTGGGTTGATTTACTGCAAGTAGGACCAAAGCCATCACCAGGACCATGGTAATCCTTGAGCTGCCAGCAGTTGCCACAATAGTTCCTTGAGCAGGTATTGGCAACACCCTCATCTTCATGGTGGTCTCTTCTCTTGTGCCCACAAGTTATGCAGAATCTTCTGCTCCTGAATACTCTTCTTGGTGGCCTCAGAGGAGGGCCAGTTGGTGCTGCCGCTGGCTCAGCAATACCAAAAGGGGCGACATTGCGAAGCTGTTGCATTACACTCTCTTGAACTCCTTGCAATCTCCCCAGTAAGATGGCTGTATTTTGGGAGTTTGGGTTGCCAATTGGTGTTCGCCCATCCTGGTGTTGTGTGTATGCTCTTGGCTGTGTTTGGTGAGGAGTGGGAAGACTTGGCAATGACCGTCTTGTTTCCCTGAGAGTTGCATTGAGTCGACTTCGAGTTGGATCATTGGCGGTGGAGGCGGCAGCTTGTAAAGTGCGAGCTTCCCTTGTTTTTCGTAGATACTCCTCCAGTTGCTGTCGACTCTTCCTGTTGATTTGGACCACCGTGTCATCACCTCTGCTCCATTCTCTAAATCGGCGAGCCACCTCATTATTCCAGTTCCGCTCAAAGGCCTTGTAGTTTGGCTTGCCGCGGCCCTGTTGGTTGTAGTTGGTGTGCTCCTCATTAAACAATCTCTCCTCCTCCCGATCTAACATGGAAGCAGCTGTCGAAGAGTCAGGCGATCGGAATGGTATCCAAGGCTGCTTGTTAGATAGATTGGAGAATGCATCTATAGTGCTCAACCTTCCATTGCTATCAGGAAGCAGTTTCGCCAACTCTGCCTGAATCAGTTGTCGATTTAAGGCATCGCTTTGCTGGATCGCTTCAGATTGCTGTAGATCCTGCAACTGTTGTTCCACGTCTTCCTCAGTAGCCTCATTGCGTTCCTGTGACATACCATCTACTGTCACTGGAACATCATCTTCTTCTTGATTGTCTTCTGTCTCTAAATCCGGCAACTCATTCACCCGGTAGCAGAAGCCCATGAATTCCTTGGAACCCGCTGGCTGGACAGTCGGTGCTGATATCTTTCGAAAAGGCAACTCGGAGTCCTTATATCCAACCTTCTTAGCAATCGAATTGAGAAGCAGAAGCCTTTCAGTTTCAACAATGCCATAGTCTTCTTCACCAAGATGGGTAACCGACTTCATCTGATTGCGTTCTTCAAAGAAACCAGTCATTAACCGGTCAGCTCGATAGATACCTGTTTGGCCATTGACATTGGTGAGAATTGGGTGAAGAGCAATGCATAATAAATAATGACTTGTACTTACCAACACTGGTGGCGACAAGAATTTTGTGGGCCAGATCCAAGTTATCTCGCTCATTACTGTTGGTTCCCCTTGCCAGATAGGTTATACCAGTCACAGGGTTGTGTCGAAAGATATTCACAATGGAAGCATCAGGATCAGACACGATGAGATTATGCCATAGGAGCCATATGGGTGCAGCGCAGCTGTGCTGGCTCAGTCTGATGGAAAGATCGCTGTTGCATCTGTACAGTCTTTCAGTACAATGAGCTGTGTCACCATCAGACAAGATAGGAACAGCTGTAGAGGACATAGAGTTCCTCTGTAAGGAAGGATGATGCAGTTCCTCAGCCATGACCTATCTAGAAAGATAGCTGGTCAATACCAGCCAAGATAGATGCATGGATCTGTATCCTGCATGGCTGGATGGAGTTTCACGCAAAATCAGAGTTTGTGTTCATGTTATAGTTTAAAAGAGAGTAGAAGAAGTAGTTGACCTGAGAAACAGACCCAACAGCACAAGTAGAGCTCTGCAGTAGACAGGATCCTGTATGGCCAGTGCCAGGGTATGAGCAATTAGACTGTTCATCATTGCTTCCATAGTGATTGAATAGCATTGGCTGCCAGCCTTGGGCTGGCCTTTCCAGCGCCAGTGGAAGGAGATCTCCACCAACAGGGCTCTCCATCCCAGCTCTTGTGCACCTACCAGCTGAGTTCCTCTGGAATTCATAGGATTAACTTGTCGCAAGCACACAAGAGTGGCTCAGTGTGGACATCGTCGAGGACGGAGAGAAGAAGAGGAGTTGCCGATAGATGGTGATCGAGACCTGCCGACAGATCGACGACCGAAAACTGGATTCACGACGGTTTCGAGTGGAACCACCTGGTGTAACTACTAATCCAAGGGTGATAAGCAAGCTACCATCAAGGGCAGCTTGTTAATCGGCTTGGTTACGGCTGCCGATAGCCGAAGGTAGCGACAGATTGACCGACGAAAGAAATCGCGACCAAAACCAACTGGAGGCGCCGAAACACAACCAATCGAGCAGTAGCGACCAAACCAAGACGGTCACCTACCAACCCGAGGGTGCTTGAGAGGATAGTCCAGCCAGTTTTTTGTTAATCGGCCCTGGTTATCCAACGCGACGGCTGTTCCTGTTGGTAACATCATTGTCGACTTTCCTTTACGGAGCCGAATATCTCAGTCGTGCCTGCGGAGGAAAAAGGGAACCGGTACTCACACGGTACTCACAAGATCGGTACCGTACCTCTGTTCCGAAAGCAGGCCGAGCCCAAGATCCGAGTCACCTCACATTTTCCTCGAAATTCCGAACTCGGAAGATACCTATTGAAGATCCGAGTAGGAGGTGTCGATCCAGTGTAACTCGCAACACCACGAGAGCACGATTTGAAGCGTTTCGAAGCAATCCAAGGTTACCAGTGTGTCGAGCAGCCTTCAATTGGTCATCCACCAACAGTGCAAGGCTTCAACGCTCCTTTTGGATTTTCTACAGCCACACTTCTACACCACACTCAGCCAGCGCACCAACAATCATCATTATGGTTCGCAAGAAGAAGAAGCAACAACAACAGGCCCAGCCTGCCATTGGTGTTACACCACCAGCATCTAGCAATAGCACTGGTAACATCAACAGGTCCACCACTGCAGGACCTCCACATCCAGTTCCATCGCATGGAAGGACACCTGTGGATCCCCCTGTAGCCAACCAGCCAGGGCCTCCCATTGTGACTCCTTCCCCACCAGCCAACCAAGGTGTTACCCTTTCAATGATCAGCCACCAACTGGCAATAGCATTGAAGAAAATGAAACAAATGAACCAAGCTCCCTTGGCCCCACCACAAGGCCACCATACCAATCAGCTTGGTTCATCCCATCCACCTTACTACTCCACTCCCTGCACACCTGGTTTATCACACAAGCCTAGCCTGAGATAAGGCTAGGAGAGACCGATTCAGAACCAGCAGTTTGGAACAGAGTTTGTTGGGTGATGTTGAGGACCCTCTTGGTCATCCATCCCAACCAAAGTTGCCATGGATGTTGCCACTCCCTGCTGGAGGTGGATACCACCACCAAGTATGGGCCCTCAATGGGGAGGTATACCCCAACAACACCAATCATACCATCACATCACGGCATCCCACCAACAACCCATTCTGTGAGATACCCAACTACACAACTGTGTCTTCAGCAGCCTATCAGCCCAACCTATTAGGCCCACATCATCCAAGACACAGTACACTCAGCATCCCGTCCAGTCGGCCAACCTACTGATCAACCGGAGAAGCCAAGAAGGAAGTCAGCCTTCATTCCCACCCTGATGGCAATGGTGGTCTTCCAAGTCCCAGAGGTGGTGGAGAAGTGGCAACACAGGCCTTCCAGGCAAGCCCTTTCGTGCCAAGCCGGATGCCACGGCCTACCCTACCCTCAAATCCAACAAGGACTTCGACCAGTGGTATGAGTCCTTTATCACTATGGCTAGAGGTCAAGGGTTTTAAAGATCTTTGATGCCGACTACGTCCCAAGCAGCACCGAGTCCATAGATGAACTCATACGAATGAATCATTGGTTCTACGCTGTTTTCCAGAAGACAGTGCAGACCACCAATGGAAAGGTATCGTGAGTCCCACTTCCATGACTCTGACTGCTTTGCCATTCTCGTTAGCTTGTCAGGACGCTCAATTGTCAGTAGCAGGTTCTCTGGATCATGTGAGACACTCACATGGCTGCTAGTGTGCAATACAGCCAGAGGAGCAAGGTTCCCAGTGGACTTCATTGTCAATTTGACACAGTTGTTACCCGATACAATGATGGCCAAGGAGACTCCAGTGATAGGCTACACGATGGTATACAGAAGCTGTTCTTACAGCGGGCCTTACCGGTGTCCCCACCTTGAACGACATTTCTGCACGTGAACATGAGAGAGTATGTCGCGAGGGACATCATGCATCGTTTACATACACGGGTACAAGGAGGTGCTACTGAATGCCGCCACATTCTTGACATCAACCGAAGAGATGTGACTCACGCTAGCCAAATAGCCGACATTGGCAAGACAAGACATCAGGTGATGGGGAGCAGTGTAAGTTCCACGCCTTCCTGACACGTCTGGTCTCAGCTATCCAGCAATGGACGCAGATTTGGTACAGGCTCTCTGCCGCTGACAAGAGAGTCCTGATGGAAGCCCACCGTCAAACCAGATGTCAGACCTGGTGGACCGAAGAGCGAAGCTGACCCACCAGTCGGGGACGCCTTAGATCCTCCAGATGGCAATGTGGTGATGCAGCCCTCAAGGGCAAGTCCAAGACGGATTTTGCCTGGGCAACTAGTGTTTGTGTCGCACTGGTGAGCCCAAGGTACCCAGACCGGCCATGGCTGCGGGGTAGCATGCCCCCTATGGGGCTACCTTCCGCAGACATGGCCCAGCATGACAAGTGTTTGTGCTAAACTTGTCATCTCCAGGATAGTGTTCCAAGTACAATGTTTTGTGAAAACATGTTTTGGTGACTCCCACCCTCCGCCCTGATGGCACTCCCTTCCTTTCGGGTGATGGGAAGAACTTACACTGTGTCACCCTCAGCAAAGGTGAAGCAGTCGGGCTGGAGCACACCCACCCAAGCTGGTGGCTGTGGATGAGCCACTGCCAGTCATGTGACAGGACCTGCACGGTCATACCCAAGCAAGCACAAGTTAGTCTGTCTCTGGACGGGATTCCTTTGAACCATGTAAGGAGATGGTAAAACTTGAGGAAGCTGCGAGGTGTTGCCTTTAGCTGAGGCATATCTGATGATAGGACAACCAGTCCCACCTCATAGGTGACACTTGTCACCTAACTAACCCAGTTGAGGGCTCCAGATGAACAGTTATGGCCAAGATTTTTCTCACTGGCCCTTATGGGGAGATAGACAGATGCCTTCTAAGCCAATGAGCTATGATGCAAGTATGGGGAGACCAGTAGAGATCCCAATTGATGGTCAGATGGACCAATGCCAATGCACCCTTCTCTCCTGAACACGACTGGAGGTTGATCACAGGCCCATGTGATGCCCCTCCCAATTGTGTCAAGTGGTACTCAGCTATGGACACTTGATGTATTCAAGAGGGTTGGTAACCCTGAGGTAAGCAACCAAAGTCCACACTGAGAAGCCAGATGCTACCCTTCATGGAAGTATCGAGGAAGCCCCATGATGTGCAAGCTTGTTGGCATCCCATCCATGACTCCAATGGTGGGGAGGATGAGATTATGCCATGGAGCCATATGGGTGCGGGCGCAGCTGTGCTGGCTCAGTCTGATGGAAAGATCGCTGTTGCATCTGTACAGTCTTTCAGTACAATGAGCTGTGTCACCTCAGACAAGATAGGAACAGTGTAGAGGACATAGAGTTCCTCTGTAAGGAAGGATGATGCAGTTCCTCAGCCATGACCTATCTAGAAAGTAGCTTGGTCAATACCAGCCAAGATAGATGCATGAATCTGTATCCTGCATGGCTGGAGGATGGAGTTTCAGCAAAATCAGAGTTTGTGTTCATTATAGTTTAAAAGAAGTAATGAAGAAGTAGTTGACCTGAGAACAGACCCAACAGCACAAGTAGAGCTCTGCAGTAGACAGGATCCTGTATGGCCAGTGCCAGGTATTGAGCAATTAGACTGTTCAATCATTGCTTCCATAGTGATTGAATAGCATTGGCTGCCAGCCTTGGGCTGGCCTTTCCAGCGCCAGTGGAAGGAGATCTCCACCAACAGGGCTCTCCATCCCAGCTCTTGTGCACCTACCAGCTGAGTTCCTCTGGAATTCATAGAGACAAGCAGCCCTTGTCGATGTACGTGAACAACTGCTTGATCTTATCTCTTGTCGCTCTGTCATTCTTCAAAAACAACTTGGGTGCTTGGGTGTTTTCATTGTTGTCATTGGAGGTTGACAGTAGCATTTCGGTTTGAGCATCCTTGGCACGGATGTATTCAAGGACAGCCTCGACGTTCTTCCTCAGCTGAGCAGGCGGTGGAATCATTGCATTGGCCTCTTTCATTATCTCTTTGTGTGTGGGCTCACGGTTCTTTTTCTGTTGAAGATGCTCCTTGGCTCTCTCATACTCCGTTGGCTCAACACAAAACAGCGCCCTGCTCAAAAGCCCCCGAAAGATCCCACCAAGGGCAGAACTAGGATCTCTTAAGCACTGGTTCTATCTCTTCATCCAGTGAAAGGAATCCAACAAGATAATGACTTCAGCGCCAAAGATTCGCTTAAGTGATCCATACACCTGACAACAGTTGTCCACGTACACCACCTTGACAGCATCCACGAGATCAGGCTCCTGTGCCGCTGGCAACTCTGCCCCATCAGCAACCAGATCACGAGCAGCTTCTTTTCGTCTGGTCAATTCCTGTGCTTGCTTGTTGATTTTCAATCTGTCATTGAGACGGATCAAATCCTCTTCGATTTCACTGAATGACTCTGTGTGCTTCAGAGCCTTCCAGAACACCGTGAGAGCATCTTCATTCTGAATGGTAATGATGCATCGATAAGGACAGAAGCTTTTTCCTGGACCAGTCCACACTCTGATTTTGGAAGCAAGCTTGTAATTAAAATCGATCTTCAACATTGATGCAGTCAGCCCCATCATTTTGCTCTCCTGGTACTCCTTCTGGTGTTCAAACACAACAGTGACCAGACTGTCAATCATGTGCTTCGAAATTACACGACCATTATACCCTTTCTTGTCCGTGAATTGGGAAAACAGTGGTGGCCGGTTGTCTTGGGGTTCTTCGCTGTCGGCCTCAGGAATGCTCTGGCCAGGCAGACCGTGCTCTGCAATATACTCAGCTATGTCATCGATTGCTTCTTGCTCCTCGATCTCAGCTAAGATAAGTTGGGCTTCTTGTTGTTCCACTTGCACATTGTGAATGGCATAATAATTCCTCACTTTCTGTTGCCATTGCTTTATCTTGTTGGAAAGACGTCTTGGATGGTCATCAGGATCAACTGCAAGCAACTCCTGCATTGAATTTACACCCAACTCAATCAACTGGCGCAACTTCGTACTACCCATTCCTGGGAGAATATTGACTGATCCAAACTTGTTTCGGTCGTCCTTGTCACCCAGCATATCTTTGAAGCGAACATCCCCATTGGCTTTCCCCCTTGAAGATGACAGATTCAGCCGGATTCGAGTTGCGTTCGTCTGCTTAACATTTTTGACTGACTGTAGTCGCTTCAGCTCATCAGGAGTTTGTGTAAGGACGTAGTAGTCATCCATTGTCTTCGCTTTCTTCTTGGGATGCCGTGTGTCAATCTTGTCAGAGCCCACCGCTGTTAGATAGAGTTCAAAATCGTTGTAGTAGGCTGTGTAGGCGAGACGCTTCAGCCGTTTCGCAATGGATGCAGTGCACTCCGTTCCTGCCTCCAACACTATCTGACTGTAGAGTTCATCATCTACTGCATATCCATGACCAAGATAATAATTGAAATAAGAGCCGTAAACACTGGCATCTAGCTTCATGCTGTCCTTGTTATATCCTGCAAAGCGCCGTCCACAAAGGTTGCATGGATAGAGCATCGTGTCCAAGTACTTGTGCCGTGAAATGCCAAACAATATCTTGGGATTATTAATCCATCGAGCCTTCTTCACATCCACATAAGAACTCTTCTTGCAGTTTGGACAGGTTGGTACATGGTTGTGGAACTGTAAATGGGGAACCCACACTGCAGATGTCTTCACATAGAAAGAGGACGCCTTCACTTTTTTGCAGGCGCCATGGAGTAAGTTTGTGTTGTGCCGACATCCCGCCGGTGTAACATTCTTCCAGTCTTTCCCCTTGAAGAAAGCCCTTGGGTCATTGTCAATGGAAGAGCGGTAGCTCTTGATGAATGATCTTTGGCAGGAATTGAACTGCGAGAGAGGAGGAGCATTGCTTTGACCACCCGTCATTGTTCTTTATCATTGTCGACTTTTAAAAGAATGGCTTCCACGATTTCGAAATCCATCAATTGCACCGGGTGTTGAGGGTTAAAGTTTGGGGATGCGGGTTAAAGTTTGGGGATGCGGGTTTAAAGTTTGCGTGAGCTTGTCAAGACTGGAAGAAATTTTGGTTCCCACCTGCGAGACAGAGACTAATAGTAGAGATAAAGTAGTTTGTGACGCAATATTTGGGTCTAAGGAATATCTGCAGATATATGGATCGGACATGGGGTACTTAGGGAAAGGGACCAGCGGTGTCACTCCTAAGGTCTGGCCCTCCTTCCTCTCTTTTTTTCCTTCTTGCCGGGAACCGGATCTCCTCCCTACCGCATGATGTGGGCGCAGCTATCAAAGCGATCAAAGGCAAACGCTGGCTACCTACCGGTAGCTAGAAATTGAGTTTGCTTCATCGGTGACCGTGAGAGTCTATCTGGGGATTGATTGGAGCAGTGCCCGGTACCGCAAAAAGGCGATACCCCACGTTGTGATCAATGTGTCTTCTTCCTGTCACCTTCAGTTTAACCACGCGGTCAAAACTTCCATCACTAGCTAGCTAGGTGAGATCAGCGGGGAATGGTGGTGGGAACGGCAGCACATCATGCTTTGATTCGTTCCTTGCAGGGAAAGTTGGGTCCGTAAGTGATGGCCGGTCTATGAACAATCAAATGGTCATCACGGACCCATTCCTCTCCGCGGCCTTCTTCCTGAAACTGAGACACCATGGTGGCTCTCCAGTGTTTGAGAATGTCGGGTTTGGTTTCCGAGACATCATAGGTTTCCTGCGGATCTCTGGAAAGGCAAAAGAGCTGTTCGTCTCCATCGTAGACATGGAAGATGTACTTCCAGAGCAGCAAGTTGGAACTTTCCTGCCGTGCATCTCTTCGGTCACTTTGTTGAAAGTCCACGTCGTCATCAGGATAAAAGCCCACAATGGCATTCCAGTGGATATTATGGCTGTACACAACAGAGTGCTCCAGATCTAGCCAGCTTCGCACCATTGTCTCGTCACCTTCTAGGATAGGAAGGAGACTCTTTCCGTTCACCAAGGGATCACGCTTTTGGACCTTCTCCAATATCCCCACGTAGTCATAGAGAGTGGTAGCTACATCTCGAATCTCCACCAGGGCTGGGCTGGTTTTCGGTTCCGTGTTGGTAGTAGTAGATTCTTGATTCTGCCTTCTGAAGTCAGGGCTAGAATCTCCACGCAATGCTCGTTCCACGCTATCCGAGTCGTCGTCGTCGTCGTCATCATCATCGTCATCATCAGAGTCTTCTCCGCCTAGATAACTGCTGCTGGAATCATCTTCTCCTTGGGGCAGTTTGATTATCATATTGATGTGACTGCTGGCTTCATAGGGGTAGCCCTTTCTCCAAAGATAATGGTCGCCTAGTTGATCTCCATGATCCGAAGTCCACAAGACGAGGGACTGTTCCAATAGTGCGTGTTGTCGCAAATAATCCAGTATGCGCCCCATACCTTCGTCGACAAACTCGACACTGGCGAGATATCCGGCTCGTGTGTAGTGGGCTTTTTCTTCTCCAGGATCGCCATGATAGGCATCCTTGGGCATGCGTGTCGTGTACCATTGCTGATCCCAACTACTCTTGTTGACAAATCGTTCTGGTTCTATCTTGGAGTGGAGGTGTTTGTCAAAGAGTCGTTGCGGTGGATCATAGGGTGAATGGGGTCGATGATAGCTGACTTTGAGAAACATTTTTTGATTCTTGTCGCTAAAGTCAAACTCTTGGAGATAGCGCAATGCCTGCCGAGTCGTCCATTCCGTAGGATGCTGGGTTTCATTGGCTCCTCCGTAGGGACATGCCCTCCAATCATTGTATCCCAGCCGATCACACGTCACAGAAAGCGGATCCTTACCTGGATACAATTCGTGAAAGTACTGCAGATAGTCATCGGGTCGAGGCTCGTAGTCGAGTGCATCATAGACTTCCAGGTGTTGAAAGTCGTGTGTCACATAGGCTGCCGTCTTGTCCCATCCAAAGTGATTCTTTCCCACCGAGAATGTCTCGTATCCTGCCAGATCGGACAGCATGCCAGGGAGGGTGGTGGGGTACTCTTGACAGTTGACGGTCCCACTGTAGCCCAACATGCCATGGGCCCAGGGACTCTTTCCCGTCAAGAGCGATGCCCTGGCAGGAGTACATGTTGGTGTGGAAACGTAGGCATTGGTAAACGTCGTGGCCTTGGAGTCGAGTGAGAGTTGATAGAGGTTGGGTGTGACGGTGGGTTGAAAGGCATCGTAGCGAAATTGGTCCGTGACAAAGAGTAGAATGAGTTGGGGCAGCGGCTTTGCGACCATTGTCACTTGTCTTTTTAACAAATATTTGTTGCTTTGGTAGCCCTGGCGCCGAAGGAGAAGACTGCCCGACTGCTCGACTGCTGGAGCTCGAGGGACCTTGAGGCTGAGATTGCAATCGGATGTGCGGAGGATCCTTTTGGGGGCTGGCTAGCTAGCTTGTAAAGCCTTCAGAATGTAATGCCAGGTAGATTCATCTTTTCTTGGGTTGCTCCAGGATACTTTTACGGTACAGTACGACACTGGTGACAAATGCCAAGGGCACCACTTGTGTATCTCGGACAGCACCTGGTACCCTGCGATTGATCATTGTTGTGCCGAAATAGAAAGTTCTAGAAAATCGAATGTTCTGGAAGCGTTTGAAGCACGCTGACGCAAGCGAGAAAAGATCCAATTTGCAATAAATTGTAAATTATGGGGGGGTTCAGTAAATCCTTTTCCCAAGATCAAGCAAGACCAACAACTTACTTCCCCCGACAACAACTGCCGACAATTAATAGCCAACCTTCCAATGAATTCTCACAACCCATCTCCTCTACATGTACATATCCCTGCTAAAGATTGATAGATTGAATGCGGAAGATGAGACTGTGGCATGTTTTCCAAGCATGTACGCTGATGTATGTTTCCATGTCGTTCTACCGATTTGGACTCTTCGAGCAACACCAGCAGCAACAGCAACAGCAACAGCCAAACTCACGACCACACGGAAAGGACGATAGTATCGACGGCAATAATGGATGGAAGAGTTCATCAGGAACATCCATCAACGAGTACGTCCAGCAAGCCATTAAAGTGCGCTCGCAATTGGCTCTGTTGTATTGGAATTCCAGTGGATCTCTGGCACTGCCTCCATTGATAGAACAGTGCCAGTTCCGAAACTACACTGAAGCCGGTCTGTGGCCTTTTTACTTGCAAAACCTCCTAATCACTCCCGGAGAACAAAAATTGGCGCTCTATCCCACGTCGGATCTCAACAATTACGATCATTACAATTGGTCCGTTCCGTCTCCCATTCCCCTCATTGCTCATTCTCTCCCAATGGAAATTGTCAATCATCTCGGCGACAAGTATCATTGGATCTTCTTTTTTCCCACGCCCTACGAACTGAGGGGCGACGGAAAACGCCATGTCGATCGGATCGTCGGAAAAACTGGTCCTCCCTTTGACGTTCCATTTGAAAAACGCAAATCCCAAATCATTTATAGGGGCAATCACAATAGTCAAAAATACGTCTTGAAACATCAACGTTCTAAAATCATGAGCATGGGAGAAAATCCCAACAATCAAAAATGGCTCAATGCCACCAAAACATGGCCCAGTCGCGGATTATCCCAAGCCGATCAATTGTGGCACAAGTACTTGTTGGATATTGGAGGCATATCCGGGACCACCTGGACGGGTCTTCGATGGAAATTGTGTTCCAACTCGTTGGTATTCAAGGTCGATTCGGGGTATGCCGATTGGTGGCATTTTCTATTAAAACCGTACGAACATTACGTTCCCGTCAAACGCGATTTGAGTGATTTGAAAGCCCAATTTGATTGGGCCGAAGAACATCCCGAGCAGGTCAAAAAGATTACCCAAAAGGCCCTGCAAGTGTGTTTGCAAACCACCGATCGCAAGTACATGCGGCATTATACCCGGAAACAAATCGAATCCATGCCATCACCCACCCAGGATCAAATGGGACAATATTACAATCTCCTCGAAGACAGTCGACGACGACTCGAACTAGGCCAACCTGCTGCGCTCTTTGACAAGGACAAACGATTCACACGAGAAAAACATCAGTGTCCTCCAAAGTTGACGCCAGAGAACATGTAAATGTAATATGGAAGAGCTCGCTTGGAAGCTGCAACCGAAACGCCAACCAATATTTGGATCTCGCTAGAACAGGTCCACACCAGAGGCGCCACTCCATAGACATCACTATTCATTCCCGATAGAAATCAGCTGCATTGCACAACTTCAACAGCACTGACAACCGTTGCCATGATCCCAGTGCGATATATCTTTGCAAGACGAGCAATAGCGTTGTTTTAGAGCTCTTTGAATCTCACTAGCTACCAGTACCGCATTCCTTACATGTTCTTATGGAGCTTGACGAAACAACACTAGAAAGAGCGGGCTTTCTTACAACGTCTGAGCTAGGAATCTCTTTAGCTGGCTAGCATACACGCCGTCGCTTCGGCTGGGGTTCTACGTCTTCATCCTCAGCAGCATCGATTGCGTCATTGCCTCGCTTTCTACCAGCTTCCTTGTCCCCCCATCCGAAGGCGTATCGCAAAACACTCAAAACCCGCGACGACCACGTGATTTCCTCCTCCTTTTCTTCCTGTTTGCGAAGTTCTGCCCATGACACAATGTCAGCTGTAGGAAAGCGCAGCCGCAACCCCTGGTAAATAAACCGCCCGTGCTCCTTGAGAATGTCAGTCTGGGCCGTGGCAACCCGAGGAGCCACCTTACTGCTGGCAGCCACCAGAAACGTGGTATCGTTGCACCAGTACAATTCAAAGTTCACCCGTTCACCCCTCGTATCAATCACATTGGACAAGCAAGAGATGATTGTTCGTGTAGTCACTGAGGGGTCAAAGTTGGAGATGCGAAAGATGGATTCTGATATCATTCCGCGACAATGCGGGTCCTCTGCCGTTTCCAAGTCCACGGCATAGATCGATTGCATCAAGTAAAGCTACGGTACAGACGAAACAAAACGATGAGCAGTGAATCCACGATGTGTCTTGTACACACAGCACAGCCAGGTACTTACCTTGTTGGGACCAAACAACTTTCGCACAAGTTCATCACTAGCATCGCACAACAGATGGCTGAACGATCCCACTTTGCGGTGAATTGCTGGTGAATTGCTCGTGTCGCAATCAAAGTGTTCGTGCAGGGTAATGAAACGACAAAAAAAGGCAAATACACAACCCGTCATGTAGGCATCGTAGGACGCATCGTGGGATTGATCATTGCCGGTCTCGTCTGAATCATCCAGAACCACCAACCCATTCATATCTTCATTCCCGCTGACAAATTTGACAAAGAGAGGTTCCAGCGCAGTGTTGGTGGAATCGTTCCAGAGGGCCGCTCGACCACATTCTGTGGCCATGAATTTGGTATCATAAACCTGCGAGACATTTCACCATTATTTAGTCGAGGAAACTAGATAGATACCAATCACGCAAAATAACAAACAAACAAAATAAAAATCATCACCATCAATAAAACGTACCACTGGAAAGTAGGAATGAATCAATCGTTTCGCTCCCACAAAGTTGGCGGGCAGCTTGTGCGAGTGGAAATGCGTCAAGAGAAACATCAAATCCATGTACCCATTGTGTACCACCATAGGAATCTGTCGTCCTGTAGATTTCAAGTGTCCCAAAGTTTCAAAGCTCCGCCCCCAATCAATATCCCCGACTTGCCCGGCAAATGTAATGGAATTACAAGGTATTTCCAGTCCATGACACGCCAGACTGAGTGCCATGAATACCCTCCAAACTCCAATTTTGTTAACAATCAAATCTTGCCAACTTTCTCGCAAAAGCCGTTCTTCTCGTGCCTGTTGTTCCTGTTCGTTGAGTCTGAGGACGCGTATTTGATTGGGATGTGTGGGACCGGCACTTTCCAGAATCAACGCGGGATATTCCACGGCAATACTCTCGTACAAGGCACGGCGTAAAAACGAATTGGCCGGTGGCAACAAAAAGGAAAGTCCCTCCTCTTGTTGTTCATTGGGAGGTGGTGGTTGGGCTCCATCAAGCCATTCGCGGAGAGATGCCATGGCACGAGCATGGAAATCAATGTCTTCGGTACGGCGTAGCTCGACACGACGTCGTCCGGGTCGTAAGGCATTGCTGACGTTTTGTTTCTTCTTTTCCTGTATGGACTGCTGCTTTTGATGATATTGCGCAATCAAGTCTTCGGCCACGTTTCCCGTGACAAAGGGAGTCCCTTGCCTGGTCCACATGTCAAAATCCATATTGTGCTGCGCCAAAAAGGCAATGGAAGAAGCATTGAGAACGACTTCGCGGGTAATGTGATTGTCGGCTGGTGGAAACATGAAAAAGTTGTAGCGGCGACAGACAAATTCAGGAATGGAGCCGGATCCATGATAGTCGGGGTGTTCGTGGAACAGACAAACACCCAACTGGATGATTTGGAACTTTCTGGAATTCATTATTGACGACAAAAAGTTTAGAAAACTCACTCAATTTGGACACAAGACAGCAAGAAACACGGCATCTTTCTTGCTTGCTGACTATACTTACTCTGGGACAGCCTTTAACGTTTGGTATCGTTCGTTCGGCGTTTGATCTTTGGGAGGCCTAGGAGTGTTGGGGATGGATATTCCCGTCATTTCTTCGTCAATCGACACAAATGCCGCACTCGGCAATCGCTGAATCAGATCATTGCTTTGCTGTAAAGATAGAAGTTCATTGGAGAAAGAGCGAGAAAAAGTAGAGCGAGGTTGTGAGAATTGATTTTATTCTCATGCAAGACGAGTGAGATCTTCGCCCTTCGTACCTCTATAAAGTTGGACTTCGTAACGTTGACCATGGTTGCTTGGAGCTCTGGTGTTGGTTGTATCTGATGTTCCTGTTTCTCGCTTCTAACGGTGATGTTTCTTTCAATCCGTTGTGGTTGTCATGGTCGATGAGTGTCAGAAGTCAGAAGCCGCTTCTCGGATTTTCTCGCAACAGTCCGCGATTCGATTCGATGCGTGACTGCAGTTATTCGAATATTTCGATTGAATGATGAATCATTCGAATGATTGAAGATTCAATCAATCGATCAAATTCCTCCCTGTCTTGCTTGGTTTTCATGTCCTCCGAGATCACGCATGTGGAGTGCAACAGTCAACGAGGGAGCAACGCGGCGTCAAAGCCCTGTTACCTTTACCGGTATGCCATGCAGACATTCCACGCCTAGCTAGCTAGGTAGTAGGGGGAAGAGACTCGGGGCAAGGCTCAGTTTGCAGTGTAGAAAAGGAGGACCGGTCTTGGGGCAGCACGATGCTGAAGTCGGCACCCAGAAGCATCTTTGTTTTTGGCTAGCACATTGCTAATCAAGTAGATTATTCTAATTCTGTTCAGCAAGGGCAGTCACAACCACACAGAATCTCAGTGCAGTCAAAGATTAGGCCATACGGCCCCGCACATTCTTCGAACCAATCAAACACACAAGTTTTGTTGACGGAACAAAGCAACTCAGGCATTACACCAGAAAGCAGTGAGTTCCCTTGAACATGGAAACTGTAAAGCGAATTCTGCAGGGGTGCCAAGTCCTGTGGTATAGTCCCACTGAGAGAATTGTTTGCCACAGAGAACATTTCCAGTGATGGCATCAACCCAAATTCAGATGGGATGAAACCAGTGAAGTTATTATCTCCAAGGGGAAGCATGTACAACTCTGAAAGGTTGGCAAGTTCACTGGGAATGGTGCCAGTTAACCTGTTGGTATCCAGTGATAGAGTTTGCAGAAGTGGAAGCAAACCAAGCTCAGATGGAATAGTTCCTGAGTATGAACTCAACCTCAGATCCAAACTGAAAAGTAAAGAGAGAAGGCCAAGCTCTGTAGGAAGAGCCCCCTCGATTGGATTACCATACAAGGCAAGGAGCAAAAGATTGGAGAGGGATCCAAGCTCAGTGGGGAGAGTGCCAGAAAGGTTATTGGACAACAAGATCACCCATTCCAAGGATGTGGCTTGCCCCAGTTCTGTGGGAAGGGACCCTGTTTCAAGACAGAAATGATAGAAATTGAGAACAGGGAAATGAGTGGCCCGTTGGCGGATGCAATAACCAGTGCTTTGATATAGGCCTACCAGAAAGATCACAGTCTTCAAACACTAACCACCTCAGCTTTGGCAATGTCCCCACCTTCGAAGAAATGGAACCTTGGAGCTTGTTGTTGCGGCCAAGCACAAGGAATTCCAGGTTGGGATGGTGCCAGATCCCTTCTGGGACTGTACCTTCCAGCTGGTTGTCATACAAGACATTGACCTTCAATGATGACAAATAACCAATTTCACTTGGCAGCGATCCAGACAGCCCTGCAGGACCAATGGCAAGCCCCTCCAAGTCACTCAGCTGCCCAATGTAGCTGGATATTGTGCCATATATTGGATTGAGGCCAGCCGATAATGATTTGAGGGAGGTCAAGCTAAAAAGTTCTTCAACAATAGAACCCATGAGATTGTTCTGATCCAACCAAAGATGCCTGTAGATTCCCTGATTATCACATCTACTGTCAGGTAGAGGCTCCAGAAAGCCTTGCAGGTAACCAGGGTAATAATTCTGCATGATTGTCTTTGAAGCATATTCTTGACTTTGGTACCAGTCACATTCATGTAGGCTGTAGCTTCCCCAACCTGTCTTGTTGGTCCACTGAGTGGGACCAGCAGTGGCATAGAAGAAACTCATTAGAGCATGTCTCTGAAGAATCCGTTTCTCAGTATATCCATAGACATAGGGATCTTCAAGAAGCCATTCAAATGCCTGGTATTGTGGTGAGTCTTTGTCTTCCATGGATTTGATAGTGTGATCTGGCAACACAGATGAAAGATATGATTCCAGTGAGATTGGTGAGGTCGGGGCCATGGATGAAGCTGCTACTGGGTAGTTGGTTGTTGCTGATTGCTCGGTGCCTGAAACAAGGAATACAATCAAAAGCACAAAAAGTCCCATTAAAGCAAGCCCAGCACAAGCGCAAATAGCAACCCAACCATTATCCTTTTGGCCTTGTGTAATATTGTCTCTGTTTGCTTCTGATGGCATGGCCTGAGGAAGACTGAGTGGGTCCACTTCTTCCACAGTGTTGGCAACAGCCAGAACAGGCCTGCTAGTTCCTGTTTGTTCAGGGACACGAGTCTGTTGCTGGCTAGTTCGTTGCTGGTTATGGTATCCCTCCCAATCAAAGTCATCCGAGCCATTAGCATTTGCTTCCGCTGCTGTCCTGAATTCTCCGCCTTCAAACAGGTATGCACCCGGTGTCAATTCCTCTGTTGCGACCATATTTCGTTGCATTTCTGGCAGTGGCATGATTCCACGATCTGGAGGAGGGCCCTGTGTGGCGCCTCCATCGCCTGCATATCCAGAAGATGATTCATTCCCATCATCATTAGTAGTACCCAAAGGGCAGCTTTCTTTCTTTGGGTCATCAGCGGAACTAGTACTGCTTCTGGTTAGTAATTTCTTAGCAACAGCATCCTCTAAATCTGCAAGAGCCAATTCCTCATGTATGATTATTTCTCCACTGACAGAGGTTTCCTCTGGTGAAGAAGCTCCTTGTGTATCTACAATGTTATCGCTCTCTGCGGCGGGCTTCATGGCGTGTGCTTTTGCTTTTGTATAGAATTGTCCTTTTGCTTTGGTGCTCCTCTGACTGCAGGTATGTGTTGTGGGCAGGGCATGTTTCTATTTGCGAGTGGTGTTTGCGGTTGCGGGTTGTGGCAACGATGCTTGGGTCGCAGATGCTTGCGGTCGAGGATTCTCTTCGGTGAAGAGGCCACTTCACGGCTTCACGACTGATGAATCTTTCCACGCTATGCGTAGCTACAATGTACTGGTAAATGATTTTTGAATACCATAAGTGGTTTCTTGAACCATGACTCCATGCTTGCATGATACAGCTCAACAAGAATACATAACGTTTACGGATTGATTCACAGATCCTGTGCCTCTCTGAATTACTCTCTAAGTATCCTTATCCACCACGATTGTTCGATCTCACACCGATTGCGAGGGGGAGGCGGGCCTGGAGCCGACCCGGAGACACAGCCACGGGCCCAGCAGCGGTCCCGGTGTGGTGCCAGCTAGCCACAAGAAGTACGGTACCTATGATTACAGATGATGTAGACCCAGGAATCGGGGTTTGGTAGACCCAAGGTATGCCCAGCCGGCCGAAAGTTGGTAGAGTTGTCCAAAAGTCGGCATGAGCTGTGTCTTGGTGCTGTTGCTGGGTGACGGTCGAGGCGTACCGTAGTGCCGGCTATGAAGAACCTGAGCAGGACATGGAATGTGTGTTGGACGGAAATACATTTTTTGGCTAGCTTGGAGGAGGCTTGCAGAATCTCTTATTAATTACTAGTAAGTCGCTATGATTTATTTATCCTAGTCTTCGAGACACATTGATTTGATTGCATTGAGTTTTTGTTCCAACTTGGCAGCTTTGTTATGAGATTCCGCCAGCTGATTCCTCAACAGCTCGTTCTCCTTTCGAATCCTTTCAATCTCCTTGGCTTGCTGTTGTATGATGCCTTCATGTTTAACACAGTGGCTGTCATTGCTCGTGGGCTCATGATTGCTGACACGGTCTGTCTTGAGTGGAGTTGAAGGAGGCGTTTTGGTTTGATGTTGTATCTTTGTTTCAGGTTTTGCACAGCGACTGCCATTGCTTGTGGGCTCCAGAGTTGCCGTGTCTCTCACACTGGTTTTCTTGAGTGGACTTTCTGGTGTTTTGGTTTGCTGTTGGATGATGGCTTCATATTTTGCAGAGTGGCTCTCATTGCTCGCGGGCTCTTGATTCGTGACACGGTCTGTCTTGAGTGGACTCTGAGGCATTCTGGTTTCAAGATTGGTAGCCCATCGGACCGTCTTGATCTCTGGGCACGATGCTGAGTTTCTGGTAGTATGATGCAGCAAGGAAGATCTAAAGGTTTTCTTGGGTTCAGATTCATTCTCGCAATCGGATGATATGTCCGACAGGCGCAAGGATTCGTCGTCAAGAGGCAGCTCCTTGGAGGAGCAGGCAATTTTTGGGTCGCTCTGTGTGACATCCTTTGGGACTGGCTTTTTGGCAGCAGACGTGCGTCTCGTGTTGGTCCCAAATCGAGGTTTGGCCATGGGCTTGGCCGTTGGTCCGGGATTCGCCTTATTGTCACCTTGCTTGGATTTCCGCCTCTTGTTCGTTTTCGACTTGGAGGAAACAGAGGTTTCTTTGTTGTCAGATTGCGGTGTCTTGGTATTCGCCAGTCTCGGTGGTGGTGCGGCATTCTCTTTCGAGCTTGTGTCCGTCCGTGTCACACCGTTGCCGTGATCGTTGACCACACTCCTTTCGGGACACTCAGTTTCTTTGAGTTCAGAGGTTGTTTCTTCGGGTTGGTCTCTGTGTTCCTGATGGGTCTCCTCCTTGACCTTTCGTGCTGCCTTTTTCTTGCCGTCAGCTTCTTTGGGTTCTGCCTTTTTGGACAGGACATGTTGATGCTGTTGGAATGAACCATCATTGGTCTTTCGTGAGGGGGGTTTCCAGATGCGCGTTGGCTTGGGGATCGGAGTGAGTGCGGGTGGTGTATTCTCCAACCACGAAGCCCTCAACTTTCGTCTCGGGCCCGTTGGCCGAATGGGGTCACTTCCTCCCAAAAAGAATCTTGGACGATCCGTCAGTTCTCCGAATCGCTGTCGTGGTCCATTGGTAACGACCTCACTATGATGATCCGACGCATCGAGATGATCCTCATCCTCCAAGTACCATCGGTCGTCTGGATTCCACGAGTGAAGCTCTGGCATGGACGTATGCATCATCGTGGTGATGTTTGTTGATTTGTTCATGTTCGCGGTGGAAAAGATGATGCTTGTGCTTTTCGTTCTCGGTTTTGTGGGTTGTGTGTAGTGCCTGTTCTTGTTCGAAGGTCACTCGGACTCCTGCAAACGAACAGTGTCTTGGTGGTTTGTTGCGGCACGATAGGATTGTGGATTGTGTCTGTCGCGGTTTCACTGGCTCATTTCGAGTTCGGCTTCGACCGGTGGCAACAATACAATACCGTATGTATACCAAACTGGCCATACGGTATACTGGTACGATAGCTACTACCGTACGATACCGAACGGAGGGAGTAATAGCAGGAACACTCACGATAAAGCCTGATTTAATAAAATTAGCTGATTCTAGGCCTCTAAGTCATACCGCCTAAAACTCTTAATCGTGAATGTCGGAGGAATGTCGGAGAACTGAACTCCATGTCGGAAAATGTCGGCGTTTGTACGAGAATGTCGGCGTTTGTACGAGAATGTCGGCATTTTGTCGGAAGGTTTCTTAGCGAGTTTCCGACATTCACGATTAGCTTTAAATCATTCCGAATGAAAGAACTTCATTCGTGGGGCATTCCGAATCAGAGTTCTTTCGCCCGTAATTACAATAATGACCATAGTAAAAAGATATAAGACTCATTCAGCGAGTTTCTTCCGTTTTGTTATTGAGGGGTTAACCGCTCTAATCGTGAATGTCGGCAAAATGTCGGCAGAATGTCGGCGTTTGTACGAGAATGTCGGGGTTTGTACGAGAATGTCGGCATTTGTCGGAAAATGTCGGAAATGTCGGCAAAATGTCGGCATAATGTCGGGAAACTTTCCTCCATCATTTAGGCCAATCAAGCTAAGACTAGATGGTGGTCATTTTGCTTAAATGAGGCTATATCAGGAGTGTTCCAGATAGAGTTCGTTCAACCAGAACGGTACCAGTACCACTTCAAAGCTTCTTCAACCCTGCAGCAGGGCACCGGTACCACTTCAGCCAACAAAGCATACTTTTTGGTTGCTTGCGGCCGGAGCACAAAGAACAAAGCGCCATAACCGGGCGAATGTTCTTTGGGTGGAAAATTTTTGGGTACATGTAAGTGGGCAGTTGACAGTTGACAGCACTTGAGTGTGGCCAGGTCAAGGCTTTGAAGATGGAGCCGCCAGCCAGTTGGCACTGGAGTGTGCTTCTCGACTTCATCAGGTGTCTGGCCGAGGAATCGGTTCAAGGAAGCAAGCGGGACGCAATTGAATTCTCCAGAGTGCTACCATGACCACACCACCACCTGGATGATAGAGTCAATGACCCGGGACGGACCGGAACAATCGAACCGACGCTGCTGACTTTACGTTTGAATTGAATTGATGTTTTTTACGCTCTATCTAGTACCGTACTGTAGGAAAACAGATTTCAACGAGGGCATGGATATGCTCTCTCCTCTCCCTGTGCCACCGTAGCTCTTTCGACAGATTCCGTCTCCGACGTACTCCTTTCGGGCAACCGTCTGGCTGGCAACTACAATGTCATACACCTTTTGTATTGATCTATAATGATGAGATTGAATCGTTCCTTTCAATTGCTAAGTGTGTAATGGCTACGATGTGTTAGAGGGGACTACTACATGTATGTGTGAATCGTGTCGTCAGTCGCTGGCAGGATGGAAACCGATGAGCAGGCCAACAGAAGGGGCAACAGGCAGGGGAGGACATGTAGTAAACAGAGCCAGGGGAGGGAGATGGAGGGGCCCACTAGCTGTAGAGGTTGAGGGCGCCACAATCATCCCAGAGCCTTGACAGTCGAGCCGCAGGAACACAGAGCCTTACTAGCTCTAGCTAGCTAGTAGTGGTTCACTGTTTTCTCAGCAAGGGCAGTCACAACCACACAACATATCAGTGCAGTCAAAAATTAGCCCGTAAGGCCCCACACATTCTTCGAACAAATCCAATACGCAAGTTTTGTTGATGGCACAAAGCAAGTCTGGTATTACACCAGAAAGGAGTGAGTTGCCTTGAAGATAGAAACTGTGCAGCGAACGTTGTAGGGAAGCCAGATCCTGTGGTATAGTCCCACTGAGAGAATTGTTTGCCACAGAGAGAAATTCCAGTGACGGCATCATCCCAAATTCAGACGGGATAAAACCAGTGAAGAGATTATCTCCCAGGGGTAACTCATACAAGTCTGAAAGGTTGGCAAGCTCCGTGGGAATGGCGCCAGAAAGGTTATTTGCATCCAGTGATACAGTTAGAAAGTGTTGAAGCCAACCAAGCTCAGATGGAATAGTTCCTGAAAAAGAATTCAAATGCAGATCCAAAATGTCCAGTGAAGGGAGAACACCAAGCTCTGTAGGAAGAGCCCCCTCAAGCTGATTACCATACAAGGAAAGCATCCAAAGCCTGGGGAGGGATCCAAGCTCAGTTGGGAGCGTACCAGAGAGGTTTCCAGCCACCAAGACCAACCATTCCAGGGATGTAGCTTGCCCCAGCTCTGTGGGAAGGGGCCCTGTGTTCAGGCAGAAACGACAGAAATGGAGAACAGGGAAATGAGTGACCCGTTGGCGGATGCAATAACCAGTGCTTTGATATAGGCCTACCAGAAAGATCGCAGTCTTCAAACAATAGCCACCTCAGCTTTGCAAACATTCCAACCTTCGAAGGAATGGAACCTTGTAGCTTGTTGCGACCAAGCACAAGGTATTCCATGTTGGTAAGGTACCAGATCTCTTCTGGGACCATACCTTCCAGCTGGTTGTCATACAAGACATTGACCTTCACTGATGACAAATAACCCATTTCACTTGGCAGCGATCCAGACAGCCCTGCAGATGCAATGGCAAGCCCCTCCAAGTCACTCATCTGCCCAATATAGCTGGAAATTGTGCCATACATTGGATTGAGGCCAGCCGATAATGTTTTGAGGGAGGTCAAGCTAAAAAGTTCTTCAACAATAGAACCCATGAGATTGTTCTGATCCAACCAAAGATGCCTGTAGATTCCCTGATTATCACATCTACTGTCAGGTAGTGGCTCCAGAAAGCCTTGTAGGTAACCAGGGTAATAATTCTGCATGGTTGTCTTTGAAGCAAACTCTTGATTCTGGTACCAGTCACATTCATGTAGGCTGTAGCTTCCCCAACCTGTCTTGTTGGTCCACTGAGTGGGACCAGCAGTGGCATAAAAGAGACTCATTAGTGCATGTCTCTGAAGAAACCTTGCCTCAGCATATCCATGGACATAGGGATCTCCAAGAAGCCATTCAAATGCCTGGTATTGTGCTGAGTCTTTGTCTTCCATGGATTTGATAGTGTGATCTGGCAACAAGGATGAAAGATATGATTCCAGTGAGATTGGTGAGGTCGGGGCCATGGACGAAGCTGCTGCTGGGTAGTTGGTTGCTTGAACGGTGCCTGAAACAAGGAATACAATCAAAAGCACAAACAGTCCCATTAAAGCAAGCCCAGCACAAGTGCAAATAGCAACCCAACCATTATCCTTCTGGCCTCGTGTGACATTGCCACTGTTTGCTTTTGATGGCATGGCCTGAGGTAGACTGAGGGGGTCAACTTCTTCCACAGTGTTGGCAACAGCCAGAACAGGTCTGCTAGTTCCTGTTTGTTCAGAGACATGAGTCTGTTGCTGGCTAGTTCGTTGCTGGTTACGGTATCCCTCCCAATCAAAGTCATCCGAGCCATTAGCATTTGCTTCCGCTGCTGTCCTGAATTCTCCGCCTTCAAACAGGTATGCACCCGGTGTCAATTCCTCTGTTGCGACCATATTTCGTTGCATTTCTGGCAGTGGCATGATTCCACGATCCAGAGGAGGATCCTGTGTGGTGCCTCCATCGCATGCATATCCAGAAGATGATTCATTCCCACCATCATCAATACCCAATGTCTGTCCCGAAGGGCAGCTTGCTTTCTTTGGGTGAAAAGCCAAACTAGTACTGCTTCTGGTTCGTACCTGCTTAGCAACAGCATCCTCTAAATCTGCAAGAGCCAATTCCTCATTTATGATTTCGCCACCAACAAGGTCTTCCTCTGGTGAGGAAGCTTCTTGTGGTTCTATAGATACAATGTCATCACTCTCCCCGGTGGACATCATGGCATGTCCTTTTCTTTGTGGTGTTTTGGTTCTGCGTGCTATTGTTGTGTTTGTTTGTTTTGAGCCCGGGCTCCTCGGTTTGCCGTTGGTTTTGGGGTTCAGGTTGACAGAAGCGAACAGGGTGGGGTCACTTCACGCTTCTGCTTCACGAGTGATCAATCTGTAATTCTTTTGCTTGGAAAACATAAACCTTTTCATTTAATCATCAACTCCAGGCTTGCATATTACATAACATCAGGCTTGTGTCGGCCCAGCGGTACCACACCTATGTCCTGATGTTCGAGACGCGACAGCTGGACAGCCGGGGACTGGGTCTGAAGTCTGAACCACAAGTACCAGTATGTACTACGCATACCACACCGATAGGCTAGCTAGCTAGTAGCTAGCTAGCTGGACCGTACGTGGTGTCCAGCGGCCCAGCAGTGCAGGCCACCAGAAGACCAAAGTACGGGAGTGGGAATTGGGACCTACATGTAGATTGCCCAGCCGGGTTTGGTCCAAAAGTCAACATGAGGTGTGTCTTGGTGTTGTTACTGGTGTTGGTCGAGCGGTGATGCCCGACTATCAACCTGGGCAGAACCAGGGGATGTGTGTCGGACGGAAATACACTTTATTGGCTAGATTGGAGGAGTCCTGCAGAATCTCTTGCAAGCCGCTACAGTATGATTTATCATTAGATTTGACGGAGCCGCCAGCCAGTTGGCACTGGGGTGTGCTTCTCAACTTCGTCAGGTGATCGTAGGGGAATCGGTTCAAGGAATCAGAAGCCAGTTGGTACATGTGTACCGGCAGCGAACACCGTGGATCTGGAGTAAGCCAACTTACCTGCTAGCTGGGTGCCTAGGTGGTGGACTCATTGTTCCAGTTATGTGGTAGCTAGGTGACGAGGATGACATGGATCTCTCTTCTTCGCTGTGCCACTGTAGCAGTTTCGACAGATTCAGTCTCTCTTCTACTCTCTTCGAGCAACCATCTCGTACGATGTCATACACCTGCGAATTGATCCGTATCTAGAATGGTGAGCTTTCTTTCAATTACTTGCTAGCTTGCGCGCTGGGTGGTACAGTCGTTGTCGTGGAAACCTACCAGTGCCGGACTGTCAGAGCTTGTGGTGTGTGACAATTGAGAATTGCCCCGTGGCAGTTTTCGTGGGTAGATTCCACGCTCGCCGTTCTTCATCCATTTTCCATCACAAACACAGCTTCTCCCTCTAAATAGGTCAGCTTTTTGGCAGGCATCAGGAGTGATCTGATTAAATCTCGTTGGCCATGCGGTGGTGGCTCTGTCTTGTCCTGGCCTTGACCGCAGCGGCACTCGCGAGGGCGGTCGAGGGACGAAATCCGTTCGGAGCTAATGGACTACAACGCACCACTACCACTAGGACAGGTTTCTTTTTGGGCTCAAGAAGCCCATATGCCCATCTGCCAGAATTCAAAGCTTCCCGAACAGAACTCTTGGAAAAGATAACAACGCTCAACAACGAAAACAGCGGGCTCAAGACGCAGGTGACGGAGTATGCGAACACACGGTCGAAAAGCAACACGTACATGCAAAGTATTGAAAAGTTGCTTATGCAGCAGTTCCACGCCCGAAGAAAGAACTGGGTGCTCCGCTGCATTGCCGCCTTGTTTCGGTTGGTCTTTGACTTCGGCAAGCAGGTAATGAGACACATGCATCAGCGCACTCTGCTCTGCCGGCGACAACTCAATCTCGGATTTCTATTTCGCTTTTACAGGTCAACCATCAGGATTTACTCTTGGAGGAGATACGAAATTCGTCCTTCACAATCCAGTTACTGGAAGAAGAAGTGACCAAGCTGCAGTTCGCAAGAACTGATCTGGAAGATCAGTTGGTACTGCGCAACTTCACCCTTCAAAACCTCCAGGTGCAGCTGCGATCTGCTACCCAGGAACAGGAGAAGCTTAAGCGATCGCTTCGAAACCGAAAGGAACGAGAGAAACACAACCGGGCCATCGCGAAGCTTCAAGAACAGGTGGATAAAGCCAAGAAAGGTATGTGGTCATCATGTCCTGCTTGTACCATCGGAACACTACTGGTACCGTACATCCTCAACGGTGTTCATTCATTGACATTGAGTTCTTTGCAGAGATCAGCCGTTTGATTTCCCAGAAGGATGCCCTTGCGGAGACAAAGGACAAGGAACGTCTCAGCTTTCAATTGCGCATAGAGCAAAAGCAAACCAAAATAGACCGCTTGGAGGAAGAGCTTGACCAGAAACGACAACGTGTAAGCGAGCTGAAAGCAGAAGTGGCCGGAATCCTCAATCAACGAGACAATCTGGTCGCCCGTGATCACGACTATGCAGAGATGCAAAGAGAAAACAGTCAAATGAAAGCTGAACGTATTGGATTGCAAACAAGGATCAACATCCTTGAGGCTACAGTTCAAAGCGCACAGGCAGAGGAGGAGCAAAGTCTCGAGGTTCAACGCCGAACTCTTCAGTCAAAGATAGACTCACTGGGGAAGGAGAGAAAACGCCTCGATGAGGCAAACGCCGAGCTCTCGAGAAAGTTGGATCGTTTGGACCACGAGAACCTCATGGCGAAGGCCAAAGAGGCAAGTCAGCAGCAGGCAGTTGAAGCTCAGGTCAGGCGGGAGCTGAAGGCAAGCATGAGCAATGACCGAAAGGAGCTTACAGCAAGAATCCATAGTCTAGAATCAGAACAATCACGCAGTAAGGAGGAAAATGAAGAACTGAAGAGTGAACTGTCCAGCCTGCAACAAAAGTACGATGAGGCAGTAGAGAAACAACAAAATCAGGCCGATGAGCACGAGATGGACGAGTTTTTGGCGGACCGAGATTCGTGGAAGGAACGAGCAGACAAACTAGAGGCAAAGGTCGCTCTGGCCCACAACTCAGCGGAAGCAGCGTCCCAAGAAAACATCTCTTTGAAACAGCAACTAAAGGAAGCCCAGGAGACGAACCGAGCCCTCCAATCAAGGGCGACAGAGGCCGAGCGAGTCCTGTCCGAGAAGCAAGAAAATAGTGGTACCACAGACGATTACACTAACAATTCACTGGAGCTAGAGATCTTACAACGCCAATGGAAGCAAACTCAACAGCAAAGTCGTGCAAAACTTGCGGAAATAGCAAAAAATGGACACGAAGATTGCTGTCAAGAAGTGCTCATTAGCAACGACAATACACAAGAACATATGGAAAAGCTTGCCCACACGTGGCGGGAGAACCATGACCAAGCTCGCAAGAGGCTTGAAGAACTGTCAAAGACCACTGACGGCCGAAAGAGTACTCCATTTGTCCCCCGCGGTACTGTCAGACCCGCGTTTGGATTGACACCACGCAATAAAGGAGATTGATGACAGGCTCGTTGCCAGCATTTGCGATACGGATGCATGATGATTGAATGTTTCGGTTTGAAGTTACACATGATAAGGACAGCAACGTTCTTCACGTGTGAGCTAATATTCTGCTTTCACAATTAGAGATTCAGAGTCGTCCTCCCACTTCCCATCCCTCTTACCGCCATTGTCGTTTTTGCATGGAAAGTTTGCTGCCAATGTAGGCGTCCATCGTCCAACAACCAAATGACCATTCTTGACCCACCGTTCCCCACGTTGCTCCGTTTCAAACTGATGGATCATGGTATCCCTCCAGTGCTTTGTGACTGGTGAGAACGCACGAACCTTGGACAAATCATAGGTTTCCCATGGATCTCGCGTCAAACAGAACAACTGTTCTTGACCAATCCAAACATGGTAAATGTATTTCCACAATCCACACGACTCCTCTCCGCCATCATCGGTGAACTCAAATCGTCCCACAATGGCATTCCATTGAATGTCAGCTCTGTACTGTGTTGCCAATTCCAGGTCCAACCAGGACCGGACTTGATGATTCACGTCTCCACCACTCTTCACAATTGGTATCAAGGACTTGCCATTCACCAAAGGATCTTTTTGTTTCACCTTGCCCAACAAACCAAGATAGTCGTAGATTGTCACCGCAATATCGCGGGTTTCCACCAACGCTGGACTCCTATTGGGTGTGTCCATGATTGTGTTGGACGAACCATCAGCCGCTGGAACTTTGACAACAAGATTGACGTGCGAGCTTCCTTCATAAGGATACCCCTTGCGCCACATGTTGCTAAAAAAAGACGATAAGCGACATGTTGAGAAACATCTTTGCTGCAAAAACAAACTGTCATCTTCGATTAAAAAATGTAGAAGTCCACTCACTGATCCCCATTCATATCACCATGATCCGTGGTCCAGATAATCAAAGAGGAATCCCACAAGCCATGTTCTTTGAGCCATTGAAAAATGGTCCCCATGCCTTCATCGACAAACTCGCAGCTGGCCAGATACCCAGCACGAGAATGCCGAGCCACTTCATCTCCAGGGTCACCAAACCAATCCGAAGCACCCATGGGTGTAGAATTGGCGTATCTAATATCCCAGCTGGTATTATTGATGAATCGTTTGGGGACATGTCCTTGCAATCGTTTGTCGAGTAACCTCGCCGGGGGATCATAGGGTGAATGAGGGCGGTGGTAACTGACTTTGAGAAACATTTTTTGGTTGGAATTATTGGAAAAATCAAAGGAATTCAAGTATTTCAGAGCTTGTCGTGTCGTCCAAGGCGTAGGATGTTCACTTTCATTAACTCCACCATAAGGACATGCTCGCCACTCATTGTAGGTCAATCCATGTTCACAGGTGACACTGAGCGGATCCACTCCAGGATGTAAGTTGTCCCAATATTCCATATATTCGTCAGGATGAGGTTGACGGGTCAAGGCATCGTATACTTGCCGATGTTGATATCCCTGTCCAGCGTATTCCCCGGATGGATGCCATCCAAAATGGTTCTTGCCCACCGAAAAGGTTTCGTAACCTCCCATATCCTGCAGCACCTGCGGCAAGGTGGTGGGGTAACTACTGCAATTGACCGTGTAAGCGTACCCCAACATGCCATGTGCCCAAGGAGACTTTCCCGTCAGCAATCCTGCTCTAGCCGGTGTGCAAATGGGAGTGCTCACGTAGGCATTGGAGAAGGTAGTGGCGTGAGGATCCAACGAGAAGGTATGATACAAATTGGGTGTGATTTCCGGAGTAAAGGCATCTTGGCGAAATTGATCCGTCATCAACAAGAGAATCAACTGTGGAGCAGCTGTTGCATTCACCATGATGGACTAGCTAGCTACCTGGTAGTCGAGTGGATAGGAGGAAGGGAGCAAAGAAGTAAAGATAGCTGAATGCAGGAGAATACTTGGTCGTCTTCTATCTGATGTCTTGCTACGTAGATCTGCTCTGGTGAGTGTCAGCGAGCAAAGGGGCCTGTCCTCTCAGTCATGGATACAAATACTTTTTTATCACTTTATATATCACAAATTTTTCTGAAATTGCAGCAGTGTCTCATCATGGCTGGCCGTCAGTCTCGCATCCCTTGCGTAAGCAGGAGCTGCCACACTGATAATGACGTGAACTAAGGGCCAGGCAGGCAACTGAACATCCCTCTCATGCACGGCTGGTGGATATGAGGTCGCATTGCTTTTGCTAAATTTTGCAGTAACTTAGCTGGCAGAATTGATCTACTATCTGGGTAGCTAGCTCTGACGTTCTTATTTTTTCCTACCAAAAACACTTTCATGTCATTTGACAATTCCTTCAGCCTTTGATGTTTGGCACAGTCCTGCAAGATCTTCCCATGTAATCCAGTTGCTAAAATCGTATGAAGTAAAATTACTGATGATACATAAATGCACCAACTCCTCCCCTTGTGAGTGGCTGTGCTGCCAACGAGGGTGCCCTTGGTTGCCTCTCTGTAAGATCAACCCTTGCTTCGGCTTGCGGGGATTGCCCAAGGCTTCAGCTGGGACACAGGAGCATTCGTCAACTGAAACCATACTATCCGTTATAAAGATATTGTTGTTGTTGTAATCAACTCATGTTTGTTAAAACTTCTAAGGCTTAGCAATTCAAGTCCATAGCTACGGGTCCTTCACTGAATATTTCTACATTGATAGTTTATGTACACCGAAAGTAGGTTTACAATATGCACGAAGCAATTCAAGCCACAGCTTTAGGACAGTTGCCATTGGCAGCTGCCTGTCTGCCTAGTAGCTAGCCTGTACAGTCTTTTTACTCTTGCACCACTGCTGCAGCTGCTGGCACGGATCCCGGAAGGATCTCTTTCAATTCTTCCACGGTCCGGCAAAGATGATCAAAGGGAGCCTTTTGCAAGCTTTGTTCGCTGTGGCTGCCCCACAGAACCCCAATAGCGGGCATACCAGCATTCTTGGCTGCCATGGCATCACTGGGACTATCCCCCACGTAGACACAATCTTCGGGTTTCACCCCCAATTCTTGACAGACCAACCACAATCCATCGGCCGCCGGTTTGGGTGCCGGGACATCGTCGGCACCATGAACCGATTCAAACTTGACACTTCTCTCACTATTCTTCAAATTAACTTGAAATACCGCATGCGCATACGCCACCGCGGCATTGGTCAATGCTCCCAGTTTCAAGTGCGACGGCAAGTTTTCTAGGAACGCGTGAATCCCCGGGAAGAATGCCGCCGTTTCCAGCGAGACGAGTCCAATGTAGAGGGTATCAAATTCGTGCCCCAATCGTTCACCGACGGCTTCAAATTCGGCATCACCCGGTTCCAATCCGGCATGACGTGCCAATCGATCGGGTGTGCAGTATCGAGTGCAACGATGATACTCCTCTTCCGTAATAGGGTCAATGTTGTTTTGGGTCAAGACACTCTGGGTAGCATCGAATCCTAGCTTCCAAGAATCGGCCAAGGTTCCGTCAATGTCAAAAATGACACCCTGGAGGGAGTTGGGTAACATCCCACGAGCCAATCTGTCACTCCTAGTACTACCAGCAGTGGTGGGTCTAGACACGAAGGCCACGGCGGATCTTGCCAAGATACCCAACACAACAATCGAGACCAGGGGAAGCCTGCTGCAAGATCGGAACATTCCTGAATCTTCTCAAGTACCGGTACCTTGATATTCCGAGAAAAACGATCAAGCTAGTCGATCAAAATGTGCCGAGACAAGATAATCAGGAAGTGGTGGAGCTGATGATCACGGCGGTGTTCAACACGGAAGTGGCAACGCGGTATTGATGAGACGCACGGTGGGGGAATTGCGCTGGGTAATGAACTTTCTTCTGGGGCCTGCTATGACATCGAAAGCGTCCTGCTCCGAGTGTGTTGGTTGCGCATGTGGCGACTGCGTCGCCACGATGATGCCGGATGACGATGCCATGTTGCGCGGTACTGGTGGTGTGGCCACTGCATCCATCCATGGTGACAAAACAAGTCGCCACTGCAAATAAATGATGTGTGTGTGTTTGTTCTGAAACCACGTACGAGACAAGCTTGGTTCGTGGAACGACTTAATTAAAACGACATTTTGTGAGTCAATTTTTGGGTCATTTACAAATAAATCAGTTGAGACACTCAGATGCTCTCAGAACAAACAGCCTTCTTTTTGTATTCGTAAAGGAGAAAACCATAATAACTCACTGATTGGATTGATTCTCTCACGTGATCAGGTATGACTGCTCCGGACAAATTTGGTAAAAACGTGACTGCTTCTAGACGAACGTTTCGTTCAAGGGGCACATTGAACTTTAGCACTCCTGTTTTGGGGTAGCAACTGTGGCAATCATCTACTGTTCCTGGCATAGATTTCCGGCAATCATTTTTCAAAGTCCGTTCTTATTGTTCCAATTATCAAAACGAATTAAAGGACCATTTCCAAAAGAACGCAAGGTAAAGACTGCTTTGAGAGATTTCTAAGTGTGGCAATAGGAAACTGTTTTCAACAGGTTTATGTCCTCATTGGAAGGAACATTGTTATTCTTTCGATCGGAAAGCACAAGGCCAAACTTGAACCGTGACACAAAATATTATGTCCTGACTGGGTCATTCTCGTTGATTCCCACAGGCCCTTACGGTGAGTTTACGCCTTTACCATTGTTTTCCTCTAAGCCGTAAATAAAGTGCATTGACCAGTTCAAACCATTCATCAGGGCATTTGGGAAAGGCTCATGTGGTGGTTGATAGAAAAACTGTACTTTTCTGTTGAGATTGTGAATGGTGAATAGAATAATTTACCCTCTCTACGCAGTGATACCTTACGCGGAAGATAAAAAAGAAACCAGTGAACACCAGACCCATTTACAAGCACTGTGAGTACACTAGTATTATCGAATGACTAATACCGGTACCAAAGCTACAGGTGAGAACGCTAAGTTGGATGTTTTGAGTATTGTGACTGCGGGGAAGTTAGTATGGTGTAAAATGTACTTCTTCTCCCAGTCGAAGAGCATCCTCGTGCTTTGACGCGTTAGAAGCTCTTTACGTGCTCTGAGTAGAGAACCAGTAGCTGCTTGGTGATGTGAAGGTTGACGCGGAGGCAGTAAGCTGGCAGTAGCCGTCTATCTTCCGCTGCAAATGCTCGTCGTGGTGGGCATGCAGAATGAGTCTGGCTAATGATAAATCGCGGTCTTGCCCGAATACCGCTACCAGACCCACAATCTTTGTTCTTGGGCAGGAAACCTTGTCTGGAGGCCAAGCTCTTACTTCCGCCAGGAATAGTTTGCTATCTTTCAGCGATCTTTCTCTCCTTCATCAGACCCCTCTTCTCACAATTCAATACCATGCAGTCCAATAATACAGTAGCAGCAAACATGGCCAACCCAGCAGCCACCGAAGCACCCACAAAGCTCCGTCGCAGCACTGGCAGCATGCCCACCAAGAAGGCGGTTGTTGTCAACAAACAAATTAGAGGCAGCACCGGCACCCTGCCACGAAGACGTCGTCGCGTGGTGTCCTTTGGCACTGTGCAGATTCGAGAATTCGAGCGCATCGCAGGAGACAACCCCGCCGTATCGCAAGGTCCCTCTTTGAGCTTGGGATGGAAGTCCATCGACCAAAAGCCTCTGACAGTGCGCAAGTACGAAGACACACGAGAACGAGCATCGGTCTTGACTCCCTTGACCCGCGAAACACGCAAGTTTCTCTTGACATTTGTCTTTGATGTCAGTTCGGAGGATATCAAGCGCTCCGAAAAGAGTGCCGCCAAGATCCAAGCACAACGACACGAAACCATCAAGCAACTCCTGCACAACAAGGCCATTCGACGCAAAAAGTCCTTTCCCCCACGACAAGTGGACACGCCAGAGTTGGAAAACACCAGCACTACCACTACCACTAGCAGCAAGCCACAGGTAGTGATTGAAGATCCTCTCCCACGCAAACACGTTGCTGGCAATACCAAACTCCTTCGCAAAGTGGAGGATGCCCGAAAGCGTTTGCTAGAACAAGGATGGGCTACCTATGCCAGGCTTCAATAACGAAAACGAGAAAAAGACCTGTCTGCTACCCACACAGTTTTGTAATTTGATAATTGTATACTATACTATACCAAATACATCATCCTGTTTTGATAAACTACACCTTTCTTTATCTAGCTAGTAGCATGGAGCGTTGCTCCTTGGCGTCGTTTGATCATTAGGGGTAGCACCTTTTGGCTAGCCGGATCTAGCTACTAGCCAGTAGGTAGGTGTCTCGACACAAAAGATACTGTACGAGTTTTCCTTTTCTCAAGCTTCTTCTCTCCACCACCACACACCACACGCATTCAAGTTGAAGGGCATACTTCACCTAGGGGACAGAGACCACAGACTCATTCTTCCTGAAGCAGAAGATCCAAAAGCTACTATCAAGACTAACCTGCAGCCAACCAAGTTGAACAAGTGAGGTTGATCACTCTCTTGACCATCTTGACTATTTGCAGAGAAATTTCGAGTACATCCATCGCCATGACGGTCGATGAGTTTGCTTTTCCAGCTGCTTACGCTTTTGGCGATAGCACTTCCCCTTCATCTGCCGACTCAGTCCGTGCTAGTATTGACGGGGGGGTTTAAGTGGAAATGGAGGTGTTGATAGTAACCAAGGATTGGACACTTCAGGTAAGACTCGTTTCGTACTTGTTAAGGAGGATGTTTGCTTGGGGTTTATTAAGTTCTCGGCCAAGACCCGTGTCTGCTTGAAGATCAGTTGCGAAGTTTATGCGCACCGCGAGGAAAAACTGGGTGCTATAATGGGCCAAACTGTACTCATTCAAGTTCCCAAGAAGATCGATCAGGCCTTTGCCGTGCCTGCCGCTCTAATCGGCGACCTGCCAAGTGAGGTTCCGAAATCGCTGAAGGGTTTCACTGGGCAAGCTGATGTTCTACGTGCCATGGTTTTGACACACCAAGGATTTAAGCACGAACTCGCGAATTCTTCCCCTAGTACGCCTGACAGCAAGCAAGAGTCATCCAACTCGTTCAGCGGCGGTGACCGTATCCTGAAGACTCCCGCGAAGCTTCAGCGATTCATGGAACCAACGTCGGAAGAAATGCACGAAGCCTTGGGCGCGAAACAGTTGAGGTCGGGCGTCAAAGCCAGACTCAACATGCTTGCCGAAGCTGACGTGGCACAGGATGAGGAGACCAAATATGACCTCAAGATGATGTCGGAAGCCGTTCTGAAGCTAAATGACACCACGGATACCCTCCGGTCATCTGTTGTTACCCTCACTTCAAGAGTCTCGATCGCTTTTGACAAAACCAACAAGCACTTATTCAATGGCAACAAAGCTATTCACATCATTGACGCTCGTGTGGGGCCTACCCCATCCGACTTTGGTGCTGCCACGATTTGTGACGCGGTACTTATCAACAAGGAAGAAGGACGCTCCATTCGAGCTAGCATGGAAGGCATCACCCAATCCAGCTCCAGGAGCATATCCAAGTTGGAGGACAAGATGCTTCGCACCTTCAGTACTGTTGGAGACAACTTCCAACAACTTGGGAAAAAGCCTAGAGGAGCGCCTTCATGCGGTGCTCGGGAATCAGACAACGGACGGTCCCCACAACACAGGATACGATCAGAGCTTGTCTAATTTGAATCTGAGCAGTTGTTGTACCAACAGCAGACCTCATCTTCTCTCAGGCAGATGTCGGACACCATTGATAGCCTACGTCTACGTCTCACGGACGCTGAGGAAAAAGCAGACAAGTTGGCCAACCGATCTCTTGATGCTTCTGCCTTCAGGTCAGATGACTACACTTTCAGCTCGATGGATGATGTGCTCAAGTTTGTCAGGAAGCACAACATCTCATCACTCGCTGGCTGCATGGACTCATTCACAGCCTTCGTGATCATGGTTGTTTGGTGTTCAATCGGGAGAAGAACACGCCAGGTCATATACTACGTCCATGAAAGCGCACCGCACTCAGGAAGACAGTGACCTCTTGGCGTCTTTCTCGCACATGCGGCCTCCCTATTTCTTCTCGTCATCCGCGGACCTCAAGAACGGCCGTTTGGTTGACCACAACAAGGGTTTTGGAGCACTTTTGCCATCATATTTTGCGTATGATGAAAACATGAACAGTCAGAAGTCCCACATTACTTTACTACTCGAAGACCTGGGGCAGTCGTACAGTTCCTTACGCGACATGAGCACGCCAGAGGGACGTCTCAAAGGACACATGACTCGTCTCGCCTTGCAACACTGTGAGCGGGTTCTAAGCTACATGACGAACTACCAGCGGTCTCTTACGACCGCTTCTAACTACCCTTCCAAGGAAGCGTGGCTATTGGTGGGACGATGTGTCTCACGGTATTTCGGTACTCTGCAAACCCTGCGAGCCAAGGCGCAACGAGTTTCTGATCTGTCGTCCGAAGCTGACCGCGCGTTAGTCATTTGGACTCTCATGCAGTCCCTCAACAGATCCCAGGAGATCATTGAGCGTGGCTTTCAAAGCCATCCGTCTATCATGAAGGAAGTTATGGAATTCCAGTTGGAACACCGCGTTGATTCAAGCCAGCTTCAAGCGGTGTCCGACGAGGTCAAAGCAGTCAAGTCTTCCATGAAGACTGTGACAGACTCCATGACCAAGGTAGAGCGTCTGCTACAGACGCTGGCTCGAAGGCTCT
>CAICTM010000371.1:0-72599 GCA_903772945.1 Seminavis robusta | reverse complement strand
CATCATGTTTACAGTTTCTTAGTGCATCATCAGAAGAATGCATCTAGCCATAGTGTGCAGCAACGACTAGAGCACATGTAGGATCTCTACCGGAGAGAGGCCTGCAAGGTCGTCGTCTATCGGCCCGATTGCAGTCTTGATTGCCCGAGCTGAGTCGTTTCTTCGTTGTCAAATGAGCATACGCACGTTGATTTGAAGAAAGAAGCCTTCAGCCAACAGCTCTGGCATCGAGCGTCCGTGGCCATGGCCACCCTGCCCTTGCACTTCGTTGTTCATGTTTTCTTGATGGTCGCTGAGTTTTCCAATGGGCCAAAATTTATGGGTAAGTGGGCTCTGAGAGGACCACGCTGGATGCTACGATTCATGTACCGACGTTCGGTCAGAAAAAAGAACGAAATACGCAAACTAACGAACTAGCTAACTAAATCCGAAAGTGACGCGAGTTGATAGTAGCTGACAGCTGACCTACTAGAGACAGCTACGGTAGTCAAGCATACGAAGAAATAAGTGAGAAGGAAATGAGTGTTGCTCGGTGGATGTTCCACCGGAACCTGGGGACTGCAGCCTGCGCAATTGAGGAACTGGGGAATTGTTTGAGGTTGCCTCCTAGCTCCTGCATCGATGAGGAAGGCCTTTGTGATTTACTTACGTGTGATAGCAAGATTCCGGCATGGCACCTCGAGAACCGTGGAGCCGTCTAGCTGGCCTACTAGTAATTAAGCCGCGACGGAAGTGTATCCGGATTGATAGACACCGTAGAAACGCGATGATCTGATTCTGTCGGAAAGTCGCACCTTCAGATCCATACCATACATTGTACCGGTATGCAAGAAAGAACACGAGCAAAACACAATACGCATGTAGGAATCAAGAGCGCAGAGCTAGCTGCAGACTCCAAGTCTAAGTAAGCCGTATTGAATCGAGGCTCGCATTGATACACGTATCTTGAGAGCTAACGGCGGATGCTGGAATAGGCAATTGATTTGGTCTGCGGCTTCTTGGGATTGGAGGTGGCGAACAGGTGTGTCTGTGTGGTAACCAATATTGGTTTTGGTGCTCGCTTCAAGCACTCCTTTTCCTTTACTTGCACATACTGGTAGGTTAACAGGTGTGGCCGAGGAATGACAAAGGAGATGCCCTGTAGCTAGTACATGGCTGTAGGGAAGCAACCTGCAGAAGTCTGCTTTGCGAAGACAGCAAGGAGAACGATGGAGATTGATATATTTACAGGGGGACTGCTCGTCACTCGTCACAGCTTCGTCAACCCATTGAAGCCTCGATGGTATAGCCAACGAGCTGGCTAGCCACCGACGTTCTTTCTTCATTTGTTCTCTTCCTTTATGAGCGTTTTACATCTCCGAGCTCCCGTAGACCACTTGTCGACCCCTTCCGAATCGTCCAACGATAGACAGACCTCAGGGCAGCAGCAGCCACAGCAAGAGAACACCTTAGTAACAACGCTGGCCATGGCAAAATGCAAAGAAGAACTACTAAGTGGGAACCGGAAGCAAGATCCCACATGAGCATGGAGTCCCAACGACGATGGACCGATTGCCGAGATGATTTCGCAGTAGCGAGCAAAAAATAGATTGATCGAGTTCGATTCGATTCCATTGCTTGGAAAGGAGAGTGTGTATCTGCAAAGTTGGTTTCTGTGGGACAGGAGCGGGGTGAAAGGTTGTAGAGTGCCAAGCAGGTGATGTGGCTGGGACCTAACGGTAGCGTACTCGAGCGAGCTGATCCAGGCCAGGGTTTGATCGGGTACCGGTACCCCCAACGGCTATGCTGGGGTCGGGGTATTCGCCTTGTTCTGGAGAGAGTCAAGTCCTTGAGAGTTGGTCCTAACCACAGGTATTTGCACCTCTTTCTCCGACGTAAACGTGAATCAATTTAACTGTTAAATTGGCTTGCTTTCAACTCCATTTCCACGAAAGCTGCGGTACGGCGAACCATTGATTCCCATTCTCAATTCGCCGTACCGTAGCTTTCGTGGAAATGGTTTCGCGTAGGACCAATCAGAACGTTAGAGCCAGCCGAACTCAATCACAGTCACAAATCCCCAACTCTAACGAAAACTCTACGAAATCGAAAAGTGAGATCTCGCGCACGTACCAGTTTTTACTATACAAATCACAGTACTTCACCGAGTTAACGGGACTACCTGGCAAACCGGTACTCACACGGTATTCACAGAAAAGGATGTTTCTTTCGCGTACCGCGTATGTGTGTCACATGGATAGGAATGAAATCTTGATACGTACGCCTAAATAAATCGACGAAAATAAATGTGTTTCGCGAATGCACGGAGGACACACATGGAGTTTGGATAGGACCTCGCCTGAGATCGACAATGGTTGCTCTACAAGCTACAAGTAGATGTACCAGTCTACATCCATGTACAGATCCAGTATCATCATTTCGGACCTTGCCGGTACGGCTGTACTCTAGAGTACTAGTAGAGTAAAAGTCAATTTAAGACCGGGTGAAGATTAAGACCGTGTAATTAATAGAGGTTCTTACGTAGGATCCTACGTAGCTTCAGTACCAGAGCAATAGAGGTGCTTCCTAAGTGTTCCGTAGGATCTTACAGGACTCTCCTATGTAGGATCCTACACAGTTAAGTACTGTAAAGTCTTAAACTGCAGAGAAAAAGAATGCGTCACAAAAGTGAGGATATTTTTAATCAACCATAACTCCACCAATAAGCACACTCTGATCTTGGGAATTTAATGGGATACTCAACAACATGTGCCCTTTCGATTCAGCTACTTAGAAGTACAATATTCGAGATCCACCTCTTAAGAGAATAATCCACGGAAAGGTCGGTCGTAAATCGCATTTCACTCTAGTCTACTAGCTAGAGTACGACTGCGATTGGTGTGGCCTTCTATCTATCTATAAAATGCATTACTAGTAGAGATAAGGCTAAATGACTGTACTCTTTTCAGTCAGGCATTGAAAAAAGACTGCGATGTCACAACACTAAGTACGGAGGTTACGTACATTCGGTAATAAGTATGGGTCGTCCGTTTTGAGTGAGCACTCTCGGTTAATTGAATCCAAGACCAAAGCCAAAATCTTGTCAAGAGCATCTGAAATCTCAAGATCAGGACTTAAGCCCATACCGGTACCAGAGTCACTCATCTTATCAATGTGTGGCGTCAGGATTATGATGCCTGGCACCAAATGGTCACCGCAAAACCAAACACCCCAATGCCGCGCGGCATCGGTACGAAATGGCGAACGTAGCTCACAATTTCAAGCAACAACCCTTTTCCTTTTTCTGCATGACGAGTGCAGTATCATCATCAGTGGCAACAGCAAGCAAAAACTCGACGAGCACCATGAAGATTGACGATCGAAAGCAGTTGATTTTGTCGGCTAACCAGCCGACGAACCTTCCCCAAACGCTTATTCGAGAAAGATCCAAGAGGAGCATGGGTGGGCGTAGCAGCAGCGTGGTGATTGTCAGCATTACGAATCCGACACGAAAACGGCCGATTTGAAGGAAAAAGACAATAAGAGTGGTCTGGAAGAAAAATCTCTTCACGTCAGTAACATATCAACCAAGACAGAAAGTGACGGAGGAAATGGCAGTGGCAGCAGCATTCCACGCCACAGCCAAAGCAACAACAAGTCGGTTGCCTTTACGAGCAACACCATGGATTGCAGCTCGCGACGTGACGATAATGGACGCACTTCCATGAAAGACCCCAGTGACATGGGCAGCAGTCTCCGCCGATCTGTTTCCTTTGCCAGGGATACCAAGTTGGATGTAGCGAAAGGCAACAACAACCACAAGGACTTGACGATGAGGGTTCGTCGCACGACTGCTTGGGCTCATCACACAACAGCATGGGCAACGGCAGTGGACGTGTGGCCATGATGAAAGCCAAACTGCGAGAGTCTTTTAGCCGCTCCAGCAGTGCCTTTAATCTCATGGATGAATCCTGGGGAGGAGCCTTGGAAGAACTCGACATGAGTTCGTCCTCGGAAGAATCGGACGATGATGATGACGATGATTCCTTTAATAACGGTGATGACAATCTCGGCGAATTGGGCAATAGCGAAAACTTTCGAGCCATGGCACGACGACAATCCACATCCTTCAATATGAGCTTTCGCAATATTGGATTGTACGACAGCAGCCAAAAGGAAGGCGACGACAATATTGATGACGGCTTGGACAAGTCGGCCGTCAGCCTGGGAGGATCTTCGCGACGACGAAACACGGGCCGCGGGAGCATTTTTGTCATTGCCGATGAAAAGTTTGGTATGACCAAGGTGGTGCAATCTCGATTGGAAAATGCTGCCAAAAAGATTCAACGTTTCTTGCGACGATCTCTGTTGGTGCTCCGCAAGTACAATGCCGAGAAAGACTACTTCAAGAATGAAGTCAAGGACACCGAGGCACGCCGACAAGAGGAACTGGCAGATATTGAACGTTTCATCCAGGACGAGAAGGAACATTTCCGCATGCAGCTCGAACAGGAATGGAACGCCAACAAATGGACCCCCGAAGAGTGGGAAGCCTACTTACAAGAAACTGAGGACATGAAGAATGAAATGCTCTCACTCAGGGAAGAGAATGCAACTTTTAAGAAAGACAATAAACAGCTGAAGCGCGAAAACAAACAGTTGGCCATTCGGGATCCACAACAAGAGGCTGAAACCGCCCGCTTGGAAAAGGAAGTGGCAAGATTGGAAAAGGATGCCGGGGACTGGACGCGCATCAGTGGACATTACACCGAGGGCATCCAACAGGCCGAAGTAAAGATTACCGACTTGACCGAAAAGCGCAAGATCAAGCGCTATGAACGAAAAAAGACAGAAAAAGTCATCGCCAAAATCCTGAAAATGCTCGAAGATCACCCGACATTGGCCAAGGAGAACCCCAAGTTGATCGAAAAGGTTCGCAAGCTCAAAAAGCAGCGAGAGAAAAAGATGAAGAAACTCAAAGCAAAGACAGTTCTGGAAGAGCAAGAGCGAATCAAAGAAAAGAAAGAACAGGCAGAACTCAAAGCAGCCGAAGACGAACGAGTCAAGAAGCAACGCAAGGAACGACGCAAATCGAGAAAGCAAAACGACGATCTGCCGGACCTTGAAACGCTCGACTCGAAATCATCCAGTCATGGCGACAGCGCCGAACTGACAACAAAGAAAGACGGCAAGGACAAAAAGTCCAAGAAGAGCAGTGCCGACGCTAAAGCTTTGAAACGGAAAAGCTCCAGCAGAAATGTGATGGACGCCCCCCCTGCTTTAAAGGCTTTGATTGAAGAACCCACAACGGCGGAAAAGGAGGACAAGAGCAAAGCCCTGAAACGTGGAAATTCCAGCAGAGCTGTGCTGGAAGGGGCATCTGCGAAACAACACAGTGACAAGAGCAAAGCTCTTAAGCGAAGAAGCTCCAGTAGGGCTGTGATGGAAGGCCCATCCGCTTTGAGGGCTCTGATTGAGGAGCCGACAGAAGCTGAGACTGCAGTCAAGACAACCTCCAAGGCCTTGAAACGGAAAAGTTCAAGTAGGTCTGTGCTGGATGGACCGCCTGCATTGAGGGCTTTGGTGGAGGACCCGGCGGAGGACGCTGATGAGCACGATGAACAAACCAAAGCAGAAAAGCGAAGCTCCAGTAAGTCTGAGCCACGAGAACCATCGTTGATGGCATTGGTGGAGGAGCCCACGGAGGAGGGAGAAGAAGATGTTGACGCGACTAAAGTTGCTCAAAAGCAAAGCAGCACCGATAGACCTCAATCACCAGTGAGTGCAGTGATCGACAAGCCAGAGGACGCCGACGGGACCAAAACCGAGGACGTAAGATCTCCCTCGCCTTTGATGGCACTGATTGACGATCCATCATCACTCGAAGAGCGAATTGAAAAGTACAATGCTCGATACGAAGAAGTAGTTGAAGCCTTGGAGAGCTGATGTGGTGCACACAATTGTTCCGTCTACTTTTACTCTACACACGTACACGCCGCTAACACTAGAACGATTAATCCCCAAATTATGGCCACATGTAGTCATGAGATGAACCGATAACTAGCCGAAGTACATTTCTTTGGCCTGGCAGCACGAAAAGATATCGTTTCCGCAATGCGTGCTCCCTGTTTGCAAAAACGAGAAAGCAGCAAGAAGTGAAACTTACACGCAGTGAGTGTCTTTTCGGTGACCAGTTGATTCCACAGGCTTGCTCCGTGCTGTGGGCGACGGCATGGTGGCGTGACACCTCCGCATTACCAAGCAGCTCCAGACATTTGATTTGAACCCACAAGGTTTGCAGGGCTGAGTAATACGCAGGCCTGTATCTGAAAGACAGAAATTTAGCAGCCTTGCTGCATTACATTATTGAAAGCTCCCAACGCCCGAATGCCGAAGGCAAAGACAAAGAAGTCAAGCGCGGTCCTCGAAAACAATGACCACCATGGGCGAGGAAGACCAGGAAGCTACGCCGCCACCGGCTGTCGATTCAGGAGACAAGTTGACCCCCTCAGAGTCTGCAAACGAGACAACGACATCAGAGCCCACAGAAGCGGATTCTCCCGCTTCTGCAGAATCACCACAAGATGAGCCACAGCCTGCAGCATCGGCGCCTGCAGAACCCAAGACGGCCGAGTCTTCATCAGAGCCACCAGAGCCATCAGATGCGACACCAGAGTCGTCAGAGCCTGAAAAATATACTCCATCCTCAGAGCCGTCTGTGCCAGCAACAGTAGTAGATGAAGTAGCACCAGAATCTTCCACCCAACAAAATATTGGAACAGACACGAAAAACACAGTCTTCCCGTGTATAGAACAACCACTGCGAGTGACTCTACACTGCAATGGATATTATTTGTGGGGGCTGAAAAATGGTCGTGTAATCGCTCGGAAAAAACGGTAAGAGTGGATGCTCAAGGTACAAGAGCTGTGTTTCTGAAGATGCCACTAAATTTTGCCTTCTTCTTCATCTTTTTAGATCTTCGAAAGACGAATTTCGCTTAAAATACAAAAATGACGGAGCCTTGGTGGAAATCGTCAACCATAAATTTAGAGGAACTCTCAGTGTGATGGTGGGGGAAGATGACAATTCTCGGAAAGTTGTATGTGTCAAAGACGAGGACGAAGAAGAGGAAAAGAAGAAGGAGTCCAATGACGAATCAAAAAATGACAACAATGCTACCACCAATGGAACTAGTGCCACGGAAGCAGATCCCGATGAAGAGGAAGAAGATTTCCAGGATGAACCTGCCATTTCCAATTCGGAGATTTCTGAGATTGATCGCCAGTGGTGTTTTGTCAAGGGCACTCACGGTCGCAACGAAGTTTTGTTGAAGTCTCTTCGGACTGGAGAAAATCTGGGCGTTGATACAAATGGCAATATTGTCTTTGCAGCGTCGGACAATCCAGATGATGATCCTACAAAAACCATTACTTGGGATATTGAATGCGTGACTGGTGAGTTGTGCTTCATTTCCAATCCCACACTCGACACTCGGATTCGGTGTGACATGGCCGGGCTCATGTCACTGACCGATTCTTGGAAAGGATGGGAAGTCTTTCGGCTTATGGAGGCCAGCCATGGTTATGTCAAAATTTCCAGTTGGATGCATAGTCAATGGTTGCTCTGCAGTAATGCAGATGGAACTGTGTCAACCTGCAGCCACGCCGAATCTTTCTTGGAAAACAATTCTAAGGGTTGTCCCAAATGGGCCATTGAAAAAGCACCCGACAATGGTGGCGATGGTCCCAAGGGTGTAATTATCCGAAACAAGACACATGGAAGACTTCTCAGTGTCCACGAAGGATTCTTGAAGACGTATGATCCTGCTGAGAGTATCCCTGAGATGTTTGGCAACTCTGCGACGAGCAGTGCAGTGCAACAACCCACAACTGAGGATTCTGGAAACGGCGCCAAAAAGTGGTGGAACAGTAGTGTCAAGACCATGAACAACAATATGAGGAACAGTGTGAAGAGTATGCAAAAGCGGTTCAGCAGTGCCAGTGTCAAAACAGAATCCGGAGAGCAAATCTTTTTGCCCCAGAAAGATACTACAGTATGGCAGCTAGAGGCGGCCCACTCGCAAACCTACTATCTACTCAGCGCCGTTGAAGGAGAGCCTCCAAGATCGATTGGACAGTTCCCAGAAGTCACGGCCAATCTGAGGCAAACTGACAAGATCCAGTTGGTACGGGAGGAAACCGGCATCACCAAACTCTTCCTGACAGAAAAGAAACAATTTATTTCCTGCAATGCAGATGGCAACATTGACCTCGTCAACAGTGCAGAAGACTTGAGCGTTGAGTGGATCATGGAAAAGCCTTCCTACCAGGAGGGTGGAAGTGTCTTTCGATCCAAGCACCATAATCTATATCTTTCGTATGAAGACACAGCCAAAGATGTGGAAAACGAAGGTGAAAACGACAATGCGGACGGACATTTCAGCAAGCTATTTGGAGGCAACAAGGAGAACGTGGGACTGCTGGTCGGTATCGAGACTATGGGAGAGCGAGAGATTTGGAGGCTGGAACCCTGCATGCCGCGAGCAGTCAGTTCGGAAAAACTCAAAACCTTTGCACTGGGAACATCGATTGCTGTAGGCACTACCATTGCCATGCCATTTGCCCTGGCTGGTGTGGGTGCTGTTCTGGGTGCTGTTGGAGCCGAAGTGGGCGTTGTAGCCAATGTTATCTTTGCTGGTTTGACTGGAGCCGAAGCGCTAGCCTCTGTTGGTGCCAGTAAGTGGACTGGCAGGATCTTTGGGCAGCTGGTGTATTTGTAGGCTTTGCTTGCTGACCTGTGCTGTCTTGTTTTCTTCCCTCATAGTTGGAGCAACAGCATACATTTGTTTCCGCCCAGAAGAGAACAGTTTGACAGATGACCACAAGAATGATGAAGAGGAGGCGGCAGAACGTGCCTGGTCCAAGCGACCATTCAGCAACTGGAGGAACTGGTAGAATGGCAGTTGCGACTATTAGTAATTCAGTTTACTGAGTACACTGTGTACACTGTTAAGTGCGTAGTTTTTGAAATCTGTTCTACCATGCGATTTTCTTCTCGCCAGTTTGCGAGCACAGGTGCGGGCACCCGATACCGGTATTTGGCTCCCTTCAGGACGCAATCCTTGTTGCTAGCTCCAGCCACGGTTGCGATTACTACTTTCTCCTCAGTTCCCAGCTTGAACACCACCGCGGGCAGAACTCGCCTAAGTAGCCAGAATGACACAGTCCAATCCATCACGCAGCCCAGTCGAATGCGAAAGTTTGTTGGTACTTTGCTCTCTTGCATTTTGGTTGGTGACTATTCGATTAAGACTACAGAAGTTTGCATGGACTGGAGTCACGAGACGAAGCGATGTAACGAAACATAACTGAAAACTCTACACGGAATGCACAACAAAAATGGCATGAGTAGCCACTGTAGCTCCGAACCACAGCCAGAATAAACCTGTCAATAGTAGGTCACAGTCGGAAGACTTCTTCTTCATGGTATCGTCGAGTGATAGTTTCCAATATTCGGGCATAAAATCGTGCGTGTGACGATTCCAAGTTGGGAACGAGGTAATAGGTGTCAAGTCTTCCCTCAAAACAGTTTCCGGTTTCGAATTTGGATTTCAAATCTCTAGGCAAGAACTGCTTGCAAAAGGAAAGGAGCACGTTGAAGACCATGCCAGAATGGAAATACTTCATCTGCTTGGTGAGTGTTGGATAAGAGCCGTAGACCTCCGTACACAGTCGTTGGGCGGTTTTCATACTCATGCTACCGAGGCTAAATCCCTCACACTCGTACACGAATATCACCCCGTTCCGGATGCTCATCATGTCCGCATTCAATGCTTGGTACAACAGGTAGACCCCGCAAAGGCATGTCCTCCATTTTTCCTCTGACGTCAATACACTTTCATCAAACTTTTTGGCATCGCAACAACAGACATACGAGCCGTGGTCATAGGAGTAGGAAAAGCTGAGAAAATGCCCGGGCATCAGATGAACATACTCCCATAGCAGTTGCGTGGCTTCCGCCACCGTGCCCCGAAGGCCATACTCCTGACGGAATGCTTGCATGTGGCGAGCTCTGTCCATAGCAGCTTCGACTCTGTCTCGTTCGACCAGGGCCAACTGGCAATACTCAAAATCTGACAAATTGTCGAGATCAGCACATCCTTCAATGGCTGCCTTCATGGCCAGAGCCCACGCCCGCTCTTGATCCGTGATGGCCATCCTCTCCTTATAGCCGGGGTAACGAGTGCGAGAATGGACATTGTTGTCGGCTGCTTGGTTTTCTATTGCATCACCCTCCACTCTTCCAGCTTCTGGATTCTCTGCAGGCACCTCTTCCGCTACCACTTCCACCCAGTTATCTTCTGCTCCTTCCATGATCTCTACCTTCTGCTCAAGACAAAAGCAACCAGAAGGAGATATCGTCGCCAAGTTTGCCTTGTTCTGGATAGCATGCTTTATGCGGAGCAACAGAATTTTGAAATGACGTGTCAAGAGGTTCCAAATCAGCTGTGTGAATTTGGGAATTGGGAACACGGGTTTTACATTCAGGGGGTGGGGGGGAGAGAGAGAGTATGGAAGCCAAGGGGGATGGAAGCAACAGTACCGGTATAGCTAGCTAGCTAGAGGGGAGGAAAAGAGCCACTAGACTACTGTCCTACGGTACAGTGGATCCTCATTGAGCCAAGTCAAAGCCCAGTCCTCCTCCTGCACCATTATGACCGTATCTGCCTACCGGTAGCTCGTCGTCGAAGGGGGCGTTCAAGGGCGATAGATAGCGCTTTCCGAGTCGAGTTTCAATGTCAATACAAACACTATGCATATTCTTTAGTAGCTACGCAACGTTGCTGTTGGTGCAATCCGCCCAACGCAATTCCAGTTTCAAACTTCCCCTTGCCAGAAGGCTCAATGCTTCCGTGACACCAACTATCATCATTGGCGAGTCTAGCTGCTGTTCTTTGCAATCAGTTCCTCAAAGATGCAACGTTGCTTGTGTACCGATACTGATGCCAGTTCGTCTCTTCTTTTACTCGTGCTGTATTCTGACTCGCGGCTGTGGGCCGAAACGTTTGCTATCGATGCCTCGTCCTCGTGTTGCAATGTTTGCTCAACCGTTGATAGCTTGATAATAAACGTGCCGTCTTCGTCGCCAGACAATGATGGCCCATCAAGGGAGCCATCGTCAAACTCAAGGGAGCTACCGGTGGAAATTTCAGTCGAGGCAGTGAGCAAAGAATAGCGACAGTCTTTGGTAAAAAGTTCGGATTGACTTTCGCAGGCAAATTCCGAGATGTCATCTTCGTCATCCAAACCAAGGCTTGCTTTGCTGTTGTGCCTCTGCTGCAACGTTTCTTTGCTGGGCTCACCGGAAGGGGAGAGAAGGAAGGATTTGAACCCTTCGAAGTCGATCTCACCATCTTCAGTCTTGTCAACCTGGGCAATGATGGCATCAATCATATCATCGTCAACCAGACCCTCATTGTCCCTGCAAGCACCAAAGATTTCCTTGAGCTCCTCTACCGAGATGGTTCCGGATCCATCAAGGTCAAACTCACGAAAGGCAGCCAGCAAGCGCTTCTCATCGAGAACATCCATTTGCATGAGGCAGGCACAGACAAATTCACTGTAGGAAATCTCGTTGGTCTTTGAGAAGTTCACCTTTGCAAACAGAGAATCAATCTCGTCGTCACTGAGATTATTCTTGTAGAAGTCTGCAAAGCCCTTTTGGACTTCGTCTTTGGTCAGCTGACCACTGCAGTCAGCATCAAGCACACGAAAGATCTCGTCAATTTCTGCTCGTTCCTCCTTGGACAAGAACTGACTGGCCAGGAGAGCAAATGTAGCTTGCTTGAGCTTGGATTTGGCTTCATAGCATTGCATACCCGCAAGAACTTCCTCCATGCTGCTCCTTCGTTCTGAATCAGAGAACACGCGTTGCTTGTGAGCTTCCCGTTCTTGCACCAGCCAAGGATGCTGCAATGCCTCCAATGCTGTGGGGCGCTCGCTTTCATCATAGGTCAGCAGCTTCCGAATGAAATCCTTGGCGTCTTCTGAAACATCATCCCAGACTTCATCCTCAAAGTCAAAGACACCTTCGTGAACTCGATCAATCACATCTTCCGTAGAATCCCCATCGAATGGAGCGTATCCAGCCAGGGCTACAAAGGCGACGGTACCACAACTCCAAATGTCAGCCTTGTTTGTGTACTCTCCCTCCAGTACTTGTGGGGCGACATAGTATGGAGAGCCAAACACTTCGGTCATGGGTTCATCCTCATCGTCGTTGTGGTAGCATGCCAATCCAAAATCGATCAGTTTGATGTCTTCCCACTTTTTATTGCCACTCATCAACAGGTTCTCAGGCTTGACGTCCCTGTGGCAGATGCCTTTCTGATGGCAGTAATGGATGCATGACAGCAGATGATTCATCAAGGAAGCAGCATCTTGTTCAGTCAGGAGTCCATTTTCTTCCAGTTCCTCAAACATTTCACCTCCCAGGTAGATGTCTGTGACCAGGTAGAGCTTGTCGTCAGACTCATACATATTGTACTGCTTCAGTATGTTTGGATGGTCAAGGTTCTTCACAACGTCAAATTCATTCCGGACTTGCTCGTTCTCTTCTTGATCAGCTGATCGAGGCAACACCTTGACAGCACGTTCCGATCCTGTCGCACGATGAATGGCACGATAGACTTCTCCAAATCCACCTTCGCCCACCATGTCTTGGACATCATAGTCATCGTGCAAGTTATGCCCTACCTTGTGTGTGACAAAGTCCTTGGCTGTGATCATGATGGATCTTCGTGGGTTCTTCTGCCGCCTGCTTCTCGTTGGAACATGTGCACTCTCTGTGGAGAGACAAAGAGAAAAGGTTGGAGTGCACGCCTTGACAGGATCCAAGGAACTGTAGCATCGCAGTGGGAGTGCGCGAGGATTGGCCGCTTCGGTTGTCATGGTCAGTTCTAGTAGTATCTGTTGTTGTACTAGTATATTCACGCCTTGTTGTTGTGCTTTGCTGGAAATTGTGAGTGTGGCCTCTCTCCATTTTTTTACTTCCGTAAATTTGAGTCACATGTTGGGTCACAGCTGATCCTGATTCTTACACAGATGACCGTTGTGAACAAGAGATGACTGCAGCATTTAACTACTACTTTACTTAGCTTGGATTCGATGGTTATATGGTCACCTGGTATGCTGGTATGTCCAGCTTATGCCAGTGAAAGGAACCTAGTGGAGCCGTCGTACTTATTGTGCGCTGCGGAGTACAAGTGCTGGAAACAGCTGGCCCACACAAGGTGGTATTGCACTTATGTACCGCTTACCGTGGTGAATGCTTGGTTCTTGGATTTGCTTGGAAAGAAAATCCTATTAGAGTCTACTAGTAATACTCTTAAACTCTCTAATAGCTTCTCTAATCTACTCAGTACTGACGGCAGCACCAGTACATGTCACCAAACTACGTACATGTACACGCACACCGTACAACAACAGGTCATTGTATGCGTGTTAACGATAACCTTCAACCCGAAGACCCGAAGGTGTCTTTGTGTCTTTCATTGCCGTACTAGTAGCTACCAGGGAGATGTTAAAAGAATCGGGAATTCTGGCTTTTTTGAACACCACCAGTTTATTCATCAGTGATTAACACACACTTACCCAAAGCTTTAACATCCACTTTTTGCTCCCTAGCTCTATTGTCCTTCAGTCCCGTATTTGAACACACACTTAGTCAATTTGGAGAAACAAGAGTTTCTTGTGATGCCTGAATCAAAACTCTCATTATTTCTTTGGTTTCATGATACAGCATGTTTACAGCTTGTTTGCCTTAGTGTTAAACAAAAGGGGAAGAAAACTGGTGGTGTTAAACAAAGCAGGGAAAAAGCTGGTGGTGTTTAAAAAACGGAGAATTCCCGCTTATTTTAACATCTCCCTGTAGTACCTTTTGCTCCAGCGTCTCGATCGATTACTTTTTACTCACTTCTTACTTAGTACCCGGTAGCAGAACAAACTGGCAGGTACTGGTACTGCTGACTTGCGGAAGGAATGTCCGGCAACGTCATGTGTGTATGTGTGGATATGCACCCCCAGACAAGGCCTAAAAACTTTCGTGTGTTGTGAAGGTTTGGCACTCGAGGAATTGCGTTTCCCTCGTTTCAGGCTACCGGCTACATACGTTGCTTTGCGGTTCTTGTGCTTGGCTGCTTGGTATCTGGCCTCCCGGCTTTGTCCTGGATCGTTTGGGCATGTGAAACCGAGATATCAGTATCCACAATCTCAGAAGTTGAATGATTCAATCAGTTCAGTGTGCCTCCATTTGCCTACTTCAGTGTCATCCGATTAAAAGATTGAATTATTACGCCATCCATGAAGATCTTCGACCTTCTCAAGAAGAACTTCTCCTGGGTCAAATTGCAGTTGAAAGTCAAACGGCATCGAACCAACTGCTGCCAGGTTTCCAAAGTGCTTTCCGTTGCACTTGCGCACCAAAGCTCATTGTGGCCGAGTACTGGTACCAATCTTGGTGCGATGAGGTCGAACGATGTTCCATTCGAATGATTCGATTCTGCTTCGATTGGCTGTCACGGGAGTTATATTGAATTGGCGCGGGCCGATCGTTACACGTTTGTTGAGTCACAGCTGAAGAAGCTTGCGAGTTCGGTCACCGCTACACAGAGCGCCGTCTGATACCCTTTTATTATCGTGCAAACGAATAGGTGCAAAACGCCCTTTTGCACAACCATCGTAGCACTCATAAGGAAACAATTCGATCACTGAAAAACAACAACGACGTCCCCATCATGATGAAGCAAGCCGTCTCCACCGCATTTTTGCCCCTCTTCGCATGCGCTTTCATTGGCGTTTCCAACGCTGAGGTACATTCTGAACCGGAATGATGGGCATGGACTCAAACACTTTACTATCAAAATCAAAATCTCAAACCAATTGAGGACGATTACTCTGCATTGGTCCTTGGTACTCTGACCAGCAACTGCCTTGTCTGGGAAACAAATGCTCTAAAGCGCTGCAGTGTTTATCTTGGCCAGGGAACTACAAGGGATGCATACACGCATGAATGTACCACCGCTGGGGGCACCTTGTGGAGCTATGATTATCAAGCATTGTGTGACAACATCATTGACCAAAAAGTATCCAATATTATGGTATGCGCCAGCTCTAATTGTACAGCTATGGGTGTCCAAAACTTGATCCCCAGTGAAGATCTGAGAGATCCTTTCAAGGAACATGGCTACGTTTGCGGAACTGGCACGAACAACCTCCAAAAGAGCAGCACAGCCGCAACTGGTGGTCTTGTGTTTTCGGCTTCTGTTATGATCTTGGCAGTGCGTTCTGTGATGTAAACCCACAAAGGACCACTACATGGAACCAACAGCAAAAAACTTAACAAAGGAAGACGAATTAATGCTGTACGTAAAGACTTTGTGAGTATTCGTCTTCTTCCAACTCTACATGTAGAAGCAACGGAAAGTGGACTATGGTTACGATGAACTCCATGTCAGACTCTGACAAAATGAACTCTAGAACCCAGCACCGAGAAAGTTTCAACTTTATTACATTTCTGCAGTCATGAATTTGGTTTACGAACCTATAAGAAGGAGCCAACTAGAGAAAAAACACAAGCCTCTCAGCTGAGGCCAGCACAACAAGTTTCTTGCTCCTGCTGCTTTAGTTGCCCTGGGAGCGAGCAGACTTCTTCTTCTCAATTGCATCAATGAGCTTGCAGCACTTCCAAGCAAGATGCCCAAAGTGCTTCTCATCTGAAAGCAGCGCGGGAATCGTAACGAAGTTCTTGGCGCTGGCTCCTTCTTTGATGGTCAGGCTTCCATCCAAAAACTCCACGTTCCATGTTTCCATGACAGTGGGGCAAGTATCAGGTTGGTGCATGCTTCTTCCACAACTGCTGCAATCAAAACCTTCACTGCTGCAAACCTTGCAGCGGCAGGTTTTGGATTTGAAGGTGATGAACTTGTCCTTCAGCTGGGACAACACGATCTTTTCTCTGCCAAAGGACTCACAAAAGGATTGGTTGCAGGACATGAGCAAGGTGGACTCGAAAATTGAGATCCAATCATGAATTGAAAGGCTTTTCCAGCTCTTGGCGTTTGCGACAGGCTTCCTGCAACCTCTGCAGAGTTGGTATTGCTGACCTCGACCCAGGAAAGCATCATACTCCAAGAGATTCTGCTTCTTGATGATGGTTCCGAGTTGCCAACGGACGAGCTTCCTGGCCTCATGCTTGATCATCTTCTCTTCTTCTTGCCAATCCAAGCCATGAATGCAGGCAAAGTAGTTGCAGAGGAAGGTCATGGCTTCGAGCAAACCTTTCGGCCTGTACTCATCTTCATATTCGCCAAGGGCGTCATCGCGGCTCAGTCGATAAACAGCCCAGACAGCTCCCTTGAGGGCCTCCATATCTTTGCCCAACACTCGGGTCTTCTCGTAAATCGAGCGAACGTGCTCGGAGGAAGCAGTCTTGGTGGACAGATGCTGGATTTCAAGGTTCAGCTGTCGTAGCAGCAACTCCGTCTGCACTTCATTGCCACCCACCGCAAGGGACAGTGTTGATAGGAACTTGTCAAAGTTGGTAGCAGCAAGTCGCTCTTCGTAGCTTTCATCTTCCCGAACAGCCTCATAGACAGCCAAATATTTCTCCTCCTCTGTGAGCTTCTTCCATTTGAAACGTCCCATCTCTTCGCGCCCAATTCGTTCAATGAGGCTCATATCAAATTTTCCACGGAACTCATCAAATGTAAGAAGTGATGCCGTCCGGTAGAAGAAGGCGTGGATAGCAGAGATGGGGATGACCACTGGGTACATCGAGGTGGGGTAATCCGAGGGAGACATGTTGGGGTTTTTCAGCGTTTCCTCCAACGCCTTCGACCTATCTCCAACTTGGAAGACCTCTGAGATCTTTGCTCTTGCTTCCGACAGCAATTCTGCTTGTTCCTCATCATCAGGCTCGTCCACTTTGTTGAACAGGATAATGACGGGAACTTCTTTCTTGGACAGGTTCGTCTTCACCATCCTCAACAACTTGACTTGCTCTGCACGCAAGACGATAAAGAAGGTAGGGAGCAGTGGTAATCAGGCATGACCGGATATTTGGACCCGAATGAGCGGTTGGCACGGTCAAACAAACAATCATCCGAGTCTAAGCCAGTGGGTGTTTTTGAACTTACCTTCGGTATTCACTCCCTGCCTTGAATCCATCACAAGCACTACGCAATCGAAGTCAGTCCTGAAAGGAAGCAAGTTAGAACGTTGACCAAAGCAGAGCAGAACAGGCGAAAGATACATGTAGCTGTGCTCACCAGTGCTCGTTCACATAGTTGGAGAAAATTGACTTCGAACCAGCTTCGTTGAGGCCCGGTATCTCGACCACGACGATGCTGGTATCTTCTCTGGATTTGGCAAAGGGAGCTTCTAGTTCGATGTTGAACCACTTCTCTTGGATTTCTTTCGCCTCACGGAGCACTTTGTTTGTTTCAACAATCTCTTGAAGCACCTCTTGAGCATTTGCTGTGGACCCATCGGATACAGGAGACCACGTCTCGCCAGTATCAACCTCGCCTGGGGCAACCGCGCCCTGACTCATGCAACGAAAGTAGTTGATACCCGCCGTCGTCCTTCGAGCAGAGACTTCTGAGAATTTGTCTCTGAACAAGGCATTCAACACTGTGGTCTTCCCAACGCTGACATAGCCCAAAAGGGCGATTTTGATTTCGAATGTGTTGAAGATCGTCATGTCGAGACGAGGACAGATTCAATTGATGGGTGGGCAATCTGCAGAATTAGAATGTCCAACAAGTCCTCTGTAATTGTGTGCACATGTATCGGACCGTATGTGTGGCCACAAGAATTGTTTGTTTGCAAGATCCAAGAGGAGAACGCCAAAGTCCAACTTTGCTGAGCGCAGCAGAGCGTCTCTATCTCCAGCTGTCAAGACCCACACTTGTAGTAGTGGTCGCAAGAAACAACACAAACTTGCCTGAGTTCGGTGTGATAGGTTGAGCAGTAGTGGTGAGTTCAGAACAAGCAAGTGGCGAATGCAGTAGTACTGTCCCTGCGCTTTTGTGTATAGTAGTTGTTTCGTGGATGAATCAAAAGATTTGGATATCATTTTCTTCACGACAAACTTGGAACCGCCAAATGGCATCCTGGCATGGGCTCGCGACTTGAAAGGATATGGTATGATCGTGCCTACCGTAAACAGTGCACTGTATCGTATGGTACGGGCACATGCAACATCTACCGGTGTGAAATTTTCATGAACGTACTGGCAACTCGTACAATACTAGTACCGGGTAGCTCGTACAGTGTAGCCACAAATAACTCGGCGGCATGTGGCATTCGGCAGGGCACGCCGCCAGCGAGGTTCCAATTTGTAAGCAAAGCGAAGCTATCGTGCACAATTTCCTCTCGGACAAGAGGTGTGTGCCATCGTTGTTGTGAGTTGATTTCTAGCTAGTTGACACAAGAATCTTCTACTAATGAAGTGTATGCGTAGATCCCCAATCTCCGCCATTCTAAGCCAAGGTACCGATTCTATCCCAAAACCTGATGGACCTTGAACGAGTACAACGGTGGCGGCTTAGGTGGTTCTCTGGTTGCACTGAGACGAGCTGAACTGCCCTCGCTTTCTTCATCGTCGGAACTCGAGGATTCTCTGCCTTGTCGAATGTTTCTGCTGTAATCAACCTCATCGGGATACCGATACGACTCGTCGAGCCCGGCGTCTTCAAAGTCACGATCGGATTTGTCCTCGTCAATTCTACCACTGACTGCCAAGTTGTCGGCATACGACGCTTCTAAGAGGTCATCAAAGTAGGCTTCAGCAGTTCGTTGCCGCTCGTTCTTTTTCCGGTTCTTGTAACTTTTGAAGCAGTAAGACAGAATGAAGTACACCGAGAGCAAGGAAACCACAATAATAACAGGAAGTACATAATCTGCAGTAGCCTCCTGTTTGTAGAGAGAGTCCTTGTCTTTGTGGTAATCACTTGTGTCGGCATGAGAGGAGGTCGTTGTCGAGACTTCATAATTCAAGTCGACAGGAGCCGAGGCAGGAGATGTTGTAGAAGGTGCGTGAGTGAATGGAATGAAAGTTTCTCCATTGGCGAAATCGCTGGGAGCCAGGTCTCCAATAACGGCTGATGTTTGTTGCGGTTCAGGCGCCGCAGTTGTAGCACTGACAGTGGTAGCTGATAGGGGGCCAATTTCCGTTGTTTCATCACCGGGTGCCGCTTCAACAGGCTCCGACGATGTCACTGCTGCAGCTTCTTGTCCGGCAGGCTGTGTTACCATTGTGGTGGCAGGTTCCATGTCTATTGCGGGTACAGCTGTTGTCGCAGCCGTTGATTGAAATGCCTCCACTGTAAAGGGTGTCCCATCACAATCTAAATACCACAGGCATGCCTCTACCGCAAGGCAATGGGAACAAAACGTGCAAGCAACCGGTGTGACACCCTTTTTGAGTTCAAAGGTGTTGCAGATCCATTCCAATATGTGCTTGGTATCTTTCACACCGGTATACTTTTGCTCGCCAAATCGAACAAAGGGGACATCGACACTGCTGTAAGGGAAGGTCCTTTTGAATTGTCGGTCCATGTGGGTCTTGAGGTGAATATTGACACTATCTCCTTCGAGGCCTCCTGCCGTGTGCATGCAATTTTCAATGGCTCGGTATTCAACCCGAGGAATAGCACCCAGTGCACGTGATGAGCATGTGGCCATATCGGCTGCATCGTGGCATCCAAACGAGTCAAAATGTTCCATATATTCCCTGGCCAAGAACGGGGGGGGGGGGAATGGATGAGAGGCAAGCTGTTAGCTGCGAATCGATTTGGGTGTTCCTTCTTTATGGAATCATTGCACAGACTCAATTTATTCCGTTGGCTCGTTGTTGTTGTTGTTTCAATGCTTACCAAAACCGCAAATCACTGCCATGATAGAGTTGAATAAAACAAATTCGTCGAAGTGTTTCTTCCACAAGGAGCTTTCCGCGTGAATTCTTTTCCGGATCCTCGCTCGCTTCAGCTGGGATGACACAGTACCGTCCATGGTTTGAGCTCCTAGAGCACAGTGTTGGGGCACGGGACAACTTCAATCTCTGTCTCAGTGTTGGTGTCTTCATCCCAGTGCAAGAGCCGGCAGCCATAGTCCAAGCCAGTAGTGATGTATAATGAGGATCGACATGAATATTTGATTTTGATTATGCATGCGACGAACAACTCCCTTCAGGAGTTGCCAAACTTGGTTCGACTGCTCGGGATGAGCCACATTGGTCACCACTTCCAGTGCCAAGGGTGACCCAATTGTGGCGACCTCCTCGAGTAACAGTTCGTCTGCGGAATGAGGGTAAGGAACATAAGAATTACGGTCCAGTTGCTGTTGTTGACCGACTACAGGCTCAGGAAGCACGGACGCAGCCACAACAAGAAGACAGAAGAGGCCTCTCATTGTCGTCATGGTGCTGGGCTCGTATTGTCGACAGGGCAGAGTTGCTTGTCGACGAGGAAAGAGCGTCATGGTCGTAGATTGTTGTGCTTGTGCTTCCGCTGCCACTCTTCTTGAGGTCTTCTTGAGGTCTTCTTTTGGCTGCAAAGGGTACGAAAGCTTTAACAGCGAAAACCCATTCGTAAGAACATTTGACATACATGTAATAGTGAAGAATTGGCTTAGCCGGCTTTAACAACTACACCCGTGCTAAGCATCCAACTTGAAAGCTCGTATCTTCAGAAAACCATACCGTACAATCACGGCACCGCTACACTGCTCTAGAACGATGCAACCCCTTGGATACTTGTCGTTTGGGGATTTAGAGTACAGTCGTACTAGTAGGTGGATTATCTATGGAAGCCTTGGACACTTGGTCGTATAGAGCTACCGTATGCCGTGTGAGAGGATATCCCTTTGAGGATCGTAGTGGGATCCTCTACTCATTCCGCCGGGGTGTGTATGATACCTATTTCCTATTTTTATTGATGAGATCAGTCTTCACTAAGTCTTCATCTCGACGTCTCACTATAGCTAGCTGGTGGGATCGTGTCTCGTAGCCCGATTCTTGCCACCGGCCTTCAAGGCCCCTCCGTAGCTTGATGTCATCTGATATGACTCCAATTCGCACTGTAGTTTGCCCAGTCCTCCTGTGGTGTTTGTTGGATTGAACCGCCGCAATGGGTGGTACTGTGCCTTCTGGTCACACGGTACATTTAGGGGATCTTTATCTAATCTGCCAGCTATGCGAACGAATCTCGGTCGAAGTCTTTCCACAAAGAAGTGGACTTGTTAATTGCCCTGTGGTCGATCTTGATGGACAGGTATCGGATGCGAATGGTTTCCTACAGGGCCCTGAATCAAATTTCATTGCGACAAAATGAGGTCTGGCGAACGGGTTGCCGTGGGCTCCTTCGGAGTTTCGACATGGTTGCATCACTAGACCCCTCTTTGAAAAACATGCTTTGCCAACGCCCCATGTTTGTGTCCTGAAACGTCACCCGTAGCTTTAGTCGTTGCTTGGGGCTATCTGTATCACTTTGGGTTGATGACATCGTGGACTTGGATGAACTAGCCCCCAGCTTGCTTTGGATGCTGGACGATTGGTTGCGGTTCCTAGCTGAGGGCAGTTCGTTTTCGCATTCCATCGAAGAGCTGGAACATTGCGATTGTTTTGCCAATGCATTCAAGGGGTATCCTCCTCTGATGCACATGATGAAGACACTTATTTTGTGAAACTTGAACCAAAACACAGCTAGCTCCCTGAAAGAGGGATAGCTAATCAGCCAGAGCTAATGTGCTGTACGTTTTTGTGAACAAGTACGACGTAGCTCTGAAAAGCAACAGGACGACAATCAGAACTATCCTCCTGTAACCCAGAACTATTCCAGAACTGTAGAATAGAATGATTGTGGGCCAAGCCAAGTGGTAGTCCACCGAGGTCTTTGGCTTTTGATGCCAACGCAAGATCAAACTGGCTTCGAAGGTGGTACGTACCGCTACATGGAAACCAAGGACTTATTGAAAGACGTGCCAAAAACCAGCGGGATCTTTTAACTGCAACAGGTGCTGTACTGTACTGTTGTACGGTACGCTACCAGGTACCGTTACAGAAAGCGGAGCAATGTGGTACGGTGGCAGACATGCTCCAATTAGACTGGCTGCCACTGGAGACGAGGCTGAGCAGCCACTAACGGAAAAGGACAATGGTGTCCTTTTTTTCGTTTCGAGGCTATTAGTACGGCCACCAGCAACTAGTACGGCTACTAGTCTGTCGTTGCTACTGTTCACTGCTACCGCTACCGGCCACTGGTCGGTGTGGCTAGTGCTGGAGCATGCGATCGATCGATCGATCGACCGGTCTTTTTGTTGTTGTGATTGTCACGATGACTGACTCGACTCGCCGTCGCCTTTTGCGTTCGGCTCCTTCCTCCTTCCTCCTCCATGAGTGTAAACTGGACCGCCAACGACTGATTGGCTCTTCCTCCTCCATGAGTTGAAACTGCATCTCCTCGGCCTGGCCCGTTTGTTGCCGCCGATTTCCTTCTCTACGAGTAAAAACTGGAACTGGATCCTTCTGGCCCAATTGCTGCCACCGACTTGCCGTGGTCGCCTCTTGCGCCTGGCTCCTTTCGCCACTGATTGACTGGACTCCTCTATGAGTCAGCCGTAGCCAGATCTAACAACTGCTACCAAGACCATGGCTATCTAGCTATGCTCCGCACTAGTACTTAGTTGAGGATGAGAACATGCGGCTTCATTTGTTTAGGTATATGAAGACTACAGGGGAAATGGGTATCATCGAACTCATCGAGGGTGCGACTAAAGCCGATTCAATTGAGGAATAAAGTTTCATGTTGGGCTGAAGCCCTCCAAGCCAAGCAATCCAATCAAATATGTGTTCACCAAGAAAAGGAGTTGAGCAGAATCAAAAAGACGGAAAGTACGCTTCTTCCACAACTAGGAGTCCCTCCAGATTGCCTTTGGAGTAAAGGTACAATACTGCCAGCACCACAACCCCCACAGAGATCGCAATGGCAAGAGCAAATTCGGGTTCCGGAAGAGCCGCCAAGCAGCCTCGTCTCTTACTCTGAGCAATGCGCCACTCCTCGTGTATCTCGTCTGTCTTGCTGGCCAACTTTCCCAACGATCCAAAAAGCTGCGTGCGGAGGCGTATAGTGTCAGAGTGAGACTCGTCGTCGGGTCTTGCAGTCCCCCAAATATGTTCTCGACGGTTGGATATGATTGCAAACACATTGCGCACCATGGGACGGGTGCGTGCAAGATCTACTCCGTTACCAGATCCAGCCATCACCATTCCCAGGTTTTGAAATGCCTGAGGATCAATGGGATTGTTCAGCCAATCTTCATTGGTGTCCTCTTGAAAGTCAAAATACTGAATGTTTGCATCTGCCAACCTCGTCCGGATCAATTGCAGCTGCTCCGCAAGCTCCACGATCGTGAGCGAGTCTGCCTTTGCAACAATGGGCACAATTGGAACCTTATCATGCAAGCACGACAAGAAATAAATGTCGTCATCGTGCACACTGCTCACGAAAGCGTTGTCAGAGTCAGAAGACGGACCATTCCTGCGATCAATCAAGATCAAGGTTGCCAAGCTTACCGATGAGGCCCAAAGAAGTAGAAGAGACAATGAACCCGCGTATCCTCAGCCCGATCGTTGGGCCTTCGATAAAGTTCCATGTCTTCGTACCTGCGATGCTGGAGCTCCAAGTAAACGAGAATCGGGTTGATATGCGCCTCTTTCGAGTAGCCCCCAACCGTGTCGGTTACCGTAACAACAATCCTTTCATTTCGTACGACAGTCGTGCCGCGGCCACATTCGCCCACCTGTTGTGTTGGACCATCTGGGGCTTGCATCGAAAAGTCGGGAAAGTGGCGACGAAACGTTTCCAGACAAAATGTCGACTTGCCTTGGAAGTGCAGGAAAAAGCAGTATGTGAGTGGCATGCTGCCAACATGATGGCATTGTGATGAGTGCAGCACAGATTTTCCTGCACTTGCCAGCACCGCTGCCCCCAGCCACCATAAAGTTGTAGCGTTTGTTGGTCTCAACAGACGTGACGAGAGGACAGTAGTCGTTGTCAAATTCACCAGGACTGCTTGTCTTGGGAGACATCTTGGGTTTGCCAAACTCCTGAGACGCATAGAGGTCAGAAACCCCGGTCGACGAGGTTTCAATGCTGCTAGGGGCCGATGCAGACAGGCCGTTTGAAGCACCCTTGCTGGCTGTAGTGGTCGCGGCGGAGGTAGACATGGCCAGGACAACGTTCTTCGCTGCGAGTTCGGCTTGTTGAGTGGAGGGGCTCTCGTCCATGACATGGCCACTAAACGGCAGCTTTTCTTCGGCGGAATTCTTCCCGGTGGAAGCGGCAACTTCTTTGGTTTGGACGATTGTAGAAGGGAGAGAGCCAAGAGTTGATGATGGGAGAGATGCATCATCGGGAAGAGAGAAATCGGACGCGAAGCCGTACATCTCGCTCATGGAGGAAATAAAGCAGGATCAGAACAAGTTGACAACAATTGGTCTTATTCTGGATTCGATCAGATTGGCAGAGAATGAGATAAGTGAGTTGAAGCTACTTTGATGAGTGTTGGATGGTCCAAGGATTGAGAAATGAATGCGGTTGCTCTCATGAAAACTTGAGAGGGACTCAACGCTCAGATCCGCGATCTCCCCCTCCGAAGTCGCTATCGTGGTGACTCCCGGAAGATGAGAGTGGACAGAAAAGAAGGAACAACTCAACCAACGGTACACTGTAGGCCTGTTAAGTTGTGGAAGACGATACTAGTAGGCATCGGCTGACTCTCGGATTGGGCTAGCTATGGCAGTGATATATGTAGATTGGCATTAAACTTTACCCTTCACGATTCGATTCAATCCAATTAGGAGGCGACACTGGAAATTTCAAACCATCCGTAGTCTTCCATGATGTCATACAGCTGGTGCTCCTGCTTCCACAAATCGAAATCGTCGCATAGATTGTCCGCAATCACATCTACCACCGTGGCGCCTCCGTTGGCCGTGTCTTTTCCTTCTAGAATGAGCACCTCTCCCGGGATGGATGACCTTACTGGCAAGTGTAAATTGCCGCAGCACTCTTTGGCCGTGCGAGCAAAGTTCTCATGCTGACAGAGGCGATTGTGCGTCAATTCACCACGTTTGCTAGAAGGAAGCTTGTGGAGAGGAATGTATCCCCAATGCAAGTCTCCCATCACCGTATCAATGGAATCATATTCGGAATCTGATAGGGATGGGATCAAACTGAAACGTACAGCATCCAAAACAGGTTAGAAGAAAGTAATAAATAGCAGTCAAACGTAACATTGCACCACTTACTTGTATTCGCATCCTTCACAGTCCATGTGTAGCACATCGATATGATGCGAACTGGGGACCTCCGCCTCTGCTAGAATGGCCTTCCATGGTCGTAGTTGCACAAACAGCTCTTCATCCTCTCCGGCAATCTTTTCTTCCGCCGGTGTCCATGCACGCGTGGCAGTGACAGCCGACGGCCGCCACAAAAGCTTGGCTGCCATGGTTTCCTTGGTGTGAGGTCCCACCCCGGTTAGCAATAGTGTAGGTTGTTGATCTTCGTCTAGATTGCACTTCATGTTGATCTCCTGCATCAGCCAGTTGGGAGCGGCTGGTTCCACGGATACTACTTTGGTCTTGGGGTATTCCAGAATCACCGCCAAGGCCGTAATTCCCAAACAAGATCCCACATCCACATAGAGGTGGTCCGGTCCCAAATTATGGGAGAGTCCAAAAAAGTTGTTCCCGTTGACGCGAGCCGTTTCGTCTTGATTGGAGACCTGACTGAGGATATAATTCATTCCGTCGTCATTTCGTGGACTCCAAAGGTTGACGGTGTGTTTTCCCAGTGTGCGAGTCGTTTCGGTGGCCAAGTCCAACGTCTTGAGAAGCAGAGATTCTGGCATTTGAGCCCGTGCGGATGACCAAACATCCAAGAGAGCCTCCTGTCTGGTTCCAGTGGCATCGCATTGAATTCGTTCTTTGTGTTGTTGAATTTTTTCGGCAGGCATGGTGGTTGTGGCAGCGGCGAGACAGAAGAGTTCTTTGGCTGTCACGTCCTCGTAGTTGTCCAAATTATTCATATCGTCACCAGAAAAGTTGGGGTCCACTCGTACACCATCATCTGCGCCGTTGGCACCGGCTTCCATATTGGGATCTTCGCCCGCTTCATTATTGTTTTTGCGAAGGCTGTCATCACCATCATCTGTTTTTTGGGCTTCTCCTTCTTCTTCCAGCCTTCTTCGTCGTCGAACGCGTTCTTGTTCTTGTTGTTCTCCATCTAGATTTTCATTGTCGGCGGGAACATAATCGTCGTACATTCCTCCTCCTCCACCGGGCATAATTACGGTTTTATTGAGAAGGGTCTTGCAATCCAAGGTGCCAATAATATCCATGGCAATGGCATTGTAGGATTCACTCAACATGGGTTGACTCTTGGATTGTAACTTCAAATGAACATGGTTGTCTTTCATTGCGGACAGACGCTTCGATAATACAGCACCGGTCAAGCCGTCCCCGCCAACAGAAGCATTGAACACTTTCAACCCTGCCCAACAAATGGATAACGATCCCAACACTATCAATAACAACCTCTCGTGCTTCTCTTGCTTTGAAAACGCATTGCGCTGTTTGATGCGGCTCTTGCTGATGGCCACCATTCTGAATATAGATCTATTCGTTGCAGTTACAGCACTCGGTTCGTCGTTAGCAATCAAGTAATAGTGTTCTGGAGAAGCTGGTGAAGATTTTGTTGTTGACAGAAAACAACGCACCAAAAAGGACTGGTGTCCTTTACGAAAGATCCGTTTGTCGACTAATTCGACTACTCGGGGTGCGCGCCAAGAAAAAAGCACGAAACGTTCAAACTCGCCGCAGCATCAACGGAGACCACGGCTGCAAGATCCCCCAGTGATCCGCAGCCTATCACAACTTTGCTGATAATTGCAATCTGTTATAGAGAGGAGTGAAGGAAAGAGGAGAAGTTGTCTCCGGAGCTGGTTGATGGTTGTTTATTCCTCTCCCCATCCGTGGGTACCAGGTATCCACGTCCATGTCTTTGGTGTCGTTACGCTTGCCGCTTTGGACAATCAACTAGTTCGTTCTGTTGTCATTACTTGATCCAAAAGATTGGAAAACTTATGCATTGGCTGAGCTTCACGATGGGCCGAATGACTCGGGCACAGCTCGTTGAGGTGGAAAGCACAGCCAATAGTGATTGACCGAGGAGCCTCTCCAGAGATTTCTTCGGTGATGTGGGACTACGGCACCTCAACCCCACCTGGTGCAGTGGTTTTCGTTGGTCTTTGGACGATTCAATCGATATGATTTCTTCTTCCTAGATGTGCCTGTTGGGCTTCGGCAATGGCCGAGAAAACGCCTGCAGAGACTTCAAATCCAGCAATCGTTGAGGAAGGCCCGGTCAAGACTGCGGGGGGCATCAGTTCTAGTGGCTCTCAATTCTCTCCAGTTAGGAGATTCTGCAGATTTGCTCAAGACTTTCCTGGCTTTTTGAAATGCCACATCTCGACAAGCCATGTACAGGGGACAGAAACATAAATCTAGCGACCTGCTCGGCATGGCCCCGTTTGAGTGAATCGAATCGGTGCGCAGACAGCGGAGTGAGTGGTTAGCCCTCCCGCTGTTAAGTATGTTCAGGATTTTCAAGCGTATGGATACCGAGAATGCTGTGAAGGCTCATACGACGAATGGTGCTGACATGCCTGCGTGGTGGCATTGTCCAAATCCTCAGGGAGATGAAGTTACCAGGTATGATGTTTGATAAAGGCCGTACTCAGATTTCCTTCCCATAGCAAAGCCATCCATGCTCACAGCAGTTCCCCTTGTTGTAAAACCTTCAAGCACTCCCAGCATTGCCCCTTCTATTGTGCACTCCAACACTCTCTGTGTTGCTCATTCAGCTCCACACATACATAAACATTGACCCATCTTCTTCACCCTCTAAAAGCCCCAGTATCTCTCCACCAAGTGTGCAAGTCCTAGCCAAAGTCCTCGTTCACAACCTACATAGCACCCAACCTCAACTCCCACCTCCCACCCAAACTCATGTATGCTAGCTGCCGACGGCGTCACGGCGTCATGGTTGTGTGCTGCGACCGAATCTCGGTTCGTCAGGATGGGATTGGATGAGCTCGTGCTGATCGAGGCTCTTCTTGAAAAGCAAGTTTGTTCGTGTGGAGGACCTGCACGCTGTGGCGCGTCCAGTGATTTGCTGGCAAATCATGAAGTAGTATGCCCACTGTTCATCCCAAGCCTTGGAGCCGACCTCCAATCTACGTCGAGTTCCAAGTTCCAATGTTCACTGCCAGTGGAGTTCATCTCCACTTTTTTGTGAGTCTACGATAAGTCTGGGTACCACACCAACCGATGGGTTCGATACATTACCAAGGCTGGAAACTACCAAATCCGTAGTTGAGAATCTATTGCATGTAATTTAGTCTTACTTTAAAAAAATAGCAATCCTGGGTGCATGCTGTGATTTCTTTTCTTTGGGATACATCTCGTCACTTGTTGCTATAAGTTCCCATTGTTTTAATTTCGTGCAACCTCGAACTTCGACCTTATCGTGATCCCGCACTGGAGGAGCTGCTACTGTGTTTAGAGTTTGATCGAGGGCGCTTCCCTTTCTTGTCTCGTGATCCTCGGGACCGAGACGAGCCGGATCTGGAGCTCCCAGAGGACGAACTAGAGCTTTGAGGACGGCTCCTACGACCCTTGCTCCCTTTCTTGTTTGTATTTGCATCTTTTGCCGCGTCGCCTTTCTTGATGGAAGATTGAGAGCTTCGACGACGCTTTTGTTTGCCTTCTACTCCACGGCTATTCTTGTCCTTGTTGTCACGATCTGACATAGGTTTGTCGTCTTTCTTCCTATCCTTTCCAGAGCGATCCAAAGCGGCATCTGACATCCTCTGCTTTGGCTCGTCTTGCTGGGATTCCCCAGAAATCTTAGTCTTTGTTGTGGTAGTGATCTGTGACGGCGGGGAAGACGACCGTGAGGACGATCTTCTTCGTCTCTTTCTCCTTTTTGGTGATGGTTTTCGAGAAGAGCCTGATGATCTGGATCTGATGCTCCTACTGCTACTGTGAGAGGACGACGAAGGGCTCCTTGACCGACGGAGCCCCCTCTTCCGCGGTTCAGAGGATCCTGATCTCTGTTTCATTTCTGTCTTCTTGTCCAAATCCTTGTTGTCACTTTCCTTGCTGTCGTTTGGGCACCGCTTTGATTCTTTCTCCTCTCTGTTGCGATCAGAGTTACGCAAGGAATTCTGATCTTTGCTGTCATTTCTTTCATTGTCCTTTTTGTCATCAGCTTGTTGCCTTTTGTCTCTCTTACCCTCCACATCTTTCTTCTTTTTGGAATCTCTTTGCTTCCTGCGACCACTGCTTCTGGAGCTCGCAGACGACATCGATCGACTCCTGCTGCAACTTCCAGAAGAGCTGCTGCTACTGCCACTGGGAGAACGCCTGCGTCTACCACGATTTCGTTTCTTGTCATCCCGATTGTCATCCCTGGAAAGCGAGGAGCTGCTGCTTCTTGAAGACGAGGAATAAGAAGAGCTGGAATGGGACGAAAATGAAGAGGAACTGCTGCTACTGGAAGATTCCCTTCGTTTTTTTCGAGTCTTGGAACGCCCACGGCTCTTTTTCTTTTCCTTCTCAGCTTGTTTTGCTGCACGTTTTGCTGCTCGCTCATGTTTTCGTGCTGCCTTTTCCAGCATTTTCTGTTGAGCCTCCTTTTCTGCCAACTTAGCCTTCCGTTTTTGTTCCTGGAATTCTCGGTCAAACGCCTGGCCTTCCACATGTTGATCTTTGGAAATCTGAAAGGCTCTGCGAATGCGCTCATTGTCCTCTTCTTTCATGGCAGCTTCCAAATGCTTGTTTTTGGGAACTGCAGGTCTGGAACTGTAGCCCTGGTGTCCTAGACCTCTTGCTTGGTCGTTGCGGTTGTCCCATCTTGACTGTGGTTGCCTTCCGTAATAACCACCTCCGTCACCTGACGATTGTGGGTAAGTGCTGTGTTGGCGTTGCTGCTGCTGCTGAGATTTCTTTTGTTCCTCTTGTTGCTTGTATTTGAGGAGTTGTCGTTCTCTCTCGGCATTCACTTTGGATTCAATTTCCACCTCTGAAAACCCATTTTGTTCTAGATCATCACGCAGCAACAGCAATTGGTTTTCAATAGCTTTTTTTCTTTCATGCTCTTGGATCTCTTGATTACCACGTTCTCTTGCCAATGCCGAAACTGGGTTGTACACTTGATGGGATGACGAGGAATTTCGCTCCATCTGCCAGCGGCGACGAGCTGCCTTCACATGGCCCCGATTTGCTTGGACATGACCAGACGTTGCCGTCCCGCGAACAGAAGACAAACCAATTCCATTGTACGACATGTTCTGGATAGTAGTCTCTTTCTTTGTAGTGGGTCTCCCTCGCGTCTCTCCTCGGTTGGGTTGGGCAGCGAGTGAAACGGCTCAAACAGAAGTCCGCGGCTGCTGTTGAGCCGAATGTTTCGATTTTTACGGTTAGCGGACAGATTTTCCACAAATTAAATACGGTCTGAGACAAAAAATGAAAAAGGTGGGAAGGTGCCGAGTCACTCGAGTCGAGTCTATAAAGTTTCCAATTGCATTACAGTAGCTGCCCCGCGCGTTTCCGATCCATCTTTCTCGTCTGCATGGTCGAGGCTCTTTTCGAGGACCTGGACACGAACTGTTCCGGTACCGGTACGGGTGTACGTGTGTGCGCGTAACCTCAATTTATCAAGTGCAGCAAAAGTGAGAATACTAAATAATTTTACTGGGATTGACAGAGACAAGCCTTCAGGCTAGAGTTCTGGTGCCGAGTGGCACCTTGACGAAAAGCAAGGGCTGACCCCCAAGATTGGAACTGCCTTCAAGATGGTACATGCCTGTACAAGCGCTGTACTGATTTGCACGGGCTTGAATGGTGGTATCGTACATCGTGCCAAGAGGGCTTTTCATTGTGATTCCGCCGGACGGAGCCTCGACTCGACTCATTTGTGGGTTGTGGGTTGTGGGTTGTGGGCTGTGGGCTTTTTAGCTCTGCAGTGTTTCGTCACCAGATGGTATCCAAGCCGACATTGGGTTTTCGTTGTTATCCAGCCGATGGTTAAACGGATTCAATACCAACTGGTTATGCTTTTTCTGGAGGAATTAATTAATTAAAACTGATTGTAATTTTCAATAAAGGACAATTTCAAAAAAGACAGTTGCTACTTCTTTCGTAAGACCATTGGTACATCGTACCAACACCAGTAGGCCCTTCAAACCCGCGACCAACTCTTGGGTTAGGCGAAGGTACCCACTTATTAGAGGTCTCGCTTCGACCTCGTCCCAGTAGATCGTATGCGGAATGCGGATTCATTCTGTTGCTCCAATCTTCAGCTCACAATTTCCAAACCTAACAAACTGAAAAACAAACTCCGAAAACAATGAAGTTTACTGCCTCTATCATGTCTACCCTCATCTTCCTTGCCAGCCCTGTGTTAGGTCAAGAGTTTGAAGGTCGCGGATACCTCAGGGCTGCTTCCAACAAGGTTACTCTTTGTAAAGAAACTCAGGATGGTATCTACATAAAAATCAGTGTAAGTGAGAATGCTGTGGAGACTCACATGGACAAGGGTGCTGGTGTCCCTGGTGGCATTGTCCCAAATCCTCAAGGGGGTGAAGCCATGCTGTTTGATGCAGACTGTAATCAGATTTTTTTCCCATCTGCAACTCCATCTGCAAAACCTTCCGCAACCCCCAGTTCAGCTCCTTCTGTAGCTCCATCCAGCACTCCCAGCATTGTACCTTCTGCTGCACCCTCCAGCACTCCCAGCATTGTCCCATCTTCTGCACCCACCAGCACTCCCAGCATTGCCCCATCTTCTGCACCCACCAGCACTCCCAGTATTGCCCCATCTTCTGCACCATCTTCTGCACCCTCCAGCACTCCCAGCATTGCCCCATCTGTTGTCCCATCCAGCGCTCCCAGTGTTGCCCCCTCTGTTGTCCCATCCAGCGCTCCCAGCATTGACCCATCTGCTGCACCAAGTACTTCTCCTAGCGACAAACCTTCCACAAGCCCTAGTGAAAGTCCCTCTGTGGTACCAACCTCAACTCCCACAGCATCTCCAACAGCGAAACCCACTGAGTCTCCAACTCAAACCCCTACTGCAACACCCACATCCCACCCAACGTCAGCTCCCACAACAAGTCCCACAGTTGCACCAACAGGTTCTCCAAGTCAATCTCCAACCAGGGCTCCCAAGGCAATTACTGTTACCTTTGATACCCTTCCTGCAATGGGATCGCGTCAGAATGGAATTTTCCGCAAACAAATTCCTGATCTGTACTTCAATGACAACTTTAAGTACAGCACCTACACTTCCCATCCAAATGACAGTGGCTATCAGGCCCTTGCTGCTGTTGGATCTCCTGACAACCATGGTGTCCTTTGGCCCTTTGGCGAACCCTTGCCAGCATTTAGAGCACTAGAAGCCAATTCTGGGGCTACAGTGAGCCTCACATCCTTCTTGGCCGCTCCAAGGAGCCTCAATAACCCTGTTGAGGTTACTGTCAGAGGATATGACGCAAATGGGATTGAAGTTGTCAGCCATACATACACAGCTGATTCGTCCAAAACCATTCAGCTTAGTGGATTCGACAAGCTTTACTCAATTGAATTCAGCCTCTCAACTCTTGCAGTGGTTGATGACATGGAAGTTGTGGTCCACTATGATTAAGTTGGTTGGGCACCATCTGTTCTATGTTGAACACACCTAAAAGTGGAGAAATTGATATATTTGGTTGATTCTGATCTCCAGGTGTCTTCTTCACATGTACCTTGTGGCCAATTGGTGGGGAGCAGGGATGAAAAATTCAAATAACCTAAAAAGTTACCACAGAGTAAAGCCTGTGTTAATAATAATAAGCCATTGTAAACAAAACTTAGTTTAGTCACTTTTTGCTAAAATCGTAGAAGAGAAAGCTGCGAACGAATCGAATCAATCCAACATTGTACGCTGTGGTACCGCTATGGATGGTTGGCAAGGAGCATCATGCTATTCGACATAGGTCACAGCCACAGAACTAGCAAGCACTGCCTGCAGTCTTTTACAGTAGGACTGTTTTCGGCCAAACAATGGCCAGCCAGGCATCTTTTTCTTCCGTGAACACGGCATTGCATTACTATTTTAAAAAAGGTGTGTACGCTCTTGCTTGGCAATGAGCTAATCTAAAAATCATCCCACCCATCGGCGATATCATCATCATCATCAATGGATAACTTACTCACTGCAACGGGGGCTGCAGTCTTTTTGGGCACGGACAGTTTCTTGACACCGCCCATGCTAAGGCCAGACGCTCTTGGTGCAGTTGCGGTGGGTGTCTTCTTGCCAATGGAAGCAAACGGATCCTGCTCAGCAGCACTAATGTCCAAGTCATCGTCTCCCCAGCCACCGCCACCATCGTCAACATCATCCCAGCCGTCATTGCTACTAGCAGCTGTAATTGTCGTGTTTGAAATGGTTTTGTTCGTCGCAGCGAAGGAAGTTGCGGTGCTATTGTTCGTTGCGGAATACTGTTGCTGCGCAGCTTGCATGGCTCTTGGCGGCAAGGGAGCACTGTTGGGTGCAGGCGGTGGACGTGGCGCGGGAGCAGCAGCTGCTGCCGTGAGTTGGGGTGACATGGGATCAGATGACGAGGTAGTAGGCAGGGAAGAAGACGCCATCCAGGATGCAAATCCAGCCAAATAACCCGCACTCTCGGTGGCCGTGGCTGTTGCCACAGCAGGAGCGTTTCCACTGCTGGGAGCACTTCTCACACCATTCGCTTGTTGCGCTTTCGCCCGTTCGGCCTGTTCTTTTGCTGTCATTTTGTCGCTTTCTGCTTCCAGGCGCACCAACAAGGCTTTCGAAACCTTGAAAGCCTCCTTGCGAACATTGGCATCTGGATCCAGCAAGTGCGGCGTGATCGATGGCAACAACTTATTGGACAATCCCTGGGGATCAAAGAACTCAAAGGTCCCCGTCATGCATTGGAGTGTCGCCAACCGACAGGGAGCAAACGTATCTTTCAACGCCCGAACAAAAGCCGGCAAAATCATTTTTTCTCGTGCCATGGGAGTGAGATTCGACGCCAATTTGGAAATGAAAATGATCGTGTTGGTTCGGATACTAACTTCCGTGTCGGCCTGCAATCGAACCAAGTAACGGGTCAATTTTTCCAAGTTGGGTGCCGTCAAATGCGGGACTAATCCCAGCGTCGATTTGAGTGTCAATTCTCGAAGCGCCGCACTGCTGTCACTGAATCCACTGCACATTGGCTCAAACACTCGTTGATTCAAAGAGTTGGCATCGAGATATTTGGTGAGAAGTCCAATTTTTTGCAATAGTGTTCCACGGACGCCCCTATCTTTGACCATAAAGAGCAGTCCAATGAGCGGTTTCATTTCTTTGGAGAAATTATCAGCTGTGAGATAGTTTTCTCCAATGAAAAAGAGAGGTGTCAACACCGCCAGAACTGTAAAGGAAGGAAAATATAAAAGAGTCAGTAGCTGCTTTATTATTTGACGTGCACCAGCCTTGATGTACCCGTACTATAATACAAAACTTACCCTCTCTTCGGTACAAATCTTGGGACATCATTGCTTCATTTGTACAAATGGTTTGAATGACATTTTGAATCAATGGCAACAATTTGTAGACTGCCATGTTTTGGTCGACCACGCCACTGTTGGGACCCGTGTTGAGCATTTGTGTTCCCAGATTTTGCCAGAAAACGACCTTTTGTTCGACGGGTTGGATGGATACTTCGGATATTTGCGATTGTAGCGTTTGATAGGGCGACGTAAAGATGGGACACTTGAGCAGTGGCTGCAATCGTGGTCTCATTCGTAAATTGGGTGTTTGCAATCGTTGCGTGGCTTTTTGGAGCGGCGCTGGAATGTTGGCATGTCCTGCCGCTTGATAGTAATTTCCAATGAGAATTCCCAGACTGTAACTATCCATGGCATGAATTCCGGCAGTTTGAATGGCTTCCCATCGCTGCTCGACTCGCTCGGGAGATCGATAGGTCGGAGGACAGAGCACAGCATCCCATTCTCGAAAATGTCGATCTGGTCCCAAATTGTCTCCAATGGGAGTGGCCAAACAAAAATTCCACAATTTTACGTCACCGGCTCGATTGACGTAAAACGACGTTGGAGCCACCAAGCCATGCGCCAATTTGGCCGAATTGTGGAGAAAGTGCAGCGATTGGATCATGGATTGCAGACCCCACGCTAGCTGTTCGTCCGATGGTCGATTATTCTGCAACCAAGTCTGCAACGACACACAGGGTTCAGTGACAATGATCAGATCTCCCGTGGCCGTTTTGGGATCCACGCCACTGGATACACTGGAATCGGCATCTGGATTGTCCGTGTCGAGCGTGGCGTAGACTTCCAAAATATGAGGATGGCGCACTCGTTTGCATTGTTGAAAATGATGCAGAGCCGGTTGCAGCTGCATCATGCCACGATTACGACCGGATTTGTCGGCCGGGGTCTTGATCAGGGTCGGCTTCTTGCCCACAAAGACTGATACTGGAGACTTGTCCGATTTCTTGGTTCCCTGGTGAATGTTCCAACCAAAGTCATCGGACCCCACTTGATTGTCGATCGAATACGGCAACGCCGAACTGGAATTGCCCATCTTGAACTATTAATTAATAACTAGTGCTAGACAGACAGATAGTGGATGGATAGATGATGGCGTTAGCTTTGTTTGTCGGTATTAATAAAGAGGATGCTATGGCTTGGCTTGTCTGGAGAGGACAATCACGACAAGAATGCTTTCACAAGAGCAAATCGATCTTTTGTTGTGGAGGAGCACTCAAGCAGTCATTGCTTTTGAGGAGGGCGCGGAACCCTTGATGGGACCGTTAACATTCTGGGCTCACACTTGCTCCAATGCAGTGTACCGGTACCGGTACAGGTAGCAAACGGTAATGTACTATACAATCCCTCTACAATCCCTACTGCATTATTCGATGCCTCGCTCCAGTCTGAGACTACGTTGTGTCAGTGCATGTACGATGGGAGTGAAACCTGGAGTACGGCATGACCATGGTAGGTCCAGATGTTGGAACCAGGTGTAGGGCTGGATGTGGGACCAGTGGTACAAATCCAGGAGTTGGTTGGCATGGTACCGGTAGTGGCTCAGGGATGGATCCAGGATCCTTGTTTTCTCGTTTGGCTCTGGTGATGGAAGAGGTGCACAGTCCTGGAGCTGGCTGTGGTTTTGATTGATTCAATGATGCTAAAGTTGGGCCAGTGTTGGGCCAGCTGAGGACCAAGACCAGTTCAATGGGTGGCGGTACAGTAAGTCCAAGAGTAAGTCTGGTTGTGAGACCGCACCGGTACGTGGGTCTAGCTAGGTGTAGCGGTGTCAGGAGTCGGTTCAGGCAGTGTGGAACCAGGAGCATCAGGTCTAGACCTAAGCTGATGCATGGCTTTCCATCTCTGCTGCTTTTTATTACCATTATGTTTGTCTTCATCCATGAAGGTTAGAATGCTTCCAGCGCCAAAAACGTCCAAAACTAGGTTTCAACGCAAACGCAGGACGAGTCAAATTTTGCCGTTACTTCGCCGCCACGAAATCGACAGAACTGCCGTTCACGTTGTGGCGGGATGAGTGACGGTGGTGGATGCTCGCAGTCAAAGGCGCCTTTGATTTGCAGCCAGGCAAGCCAGGGTGATCGAGTAAGTAGTACAGTACCGGTAGTATCGATAGAAGTGGGTTGTGCGCACCTTGACACTCATTCTTGGGAGTCTTTGGCGTCCTCTGTCCAAGCGAGGAAGCTGTTGGGGTGCTGAGTAAGCAGTGCGCAGTGTTTTGTACCTGGGAAATTTCAGGAACATTTGCAAACTCTTTCCTCTTCAAACGTAACGCTTCGCTGAGTCAAGTCAAGTCGGTAGTCTTCATTCTGCACGAACAATCAACAAACCACTTGCAGAGATTCCCGTTTTCTGTCATCGCTTTGAAGGCTGTCAGGGAACGAGAAGGGCTCACAAGTTGCTTAACAAACCACGCAAATAATTTCTCTAAAGTGCTAAGATGACCCTAATCACAACAAAACCAGAAGATGAACTTCCTGTAGCTCCAATGTCTCCCAATGCCAAAGACGAGTTGACAGTATCGACAGCTCCGTTGACAGCAGCAATCAATCAACAGAACAATAACAACAAGAGCGAATTTGACAAGGAAGTTCCAACATCCGCCTCCACGCTGTCTTCTTCCGCCTCGCTGGAAAACATGCAGAAGACTCTGAGCGGTGCTCCGCCACTGGAGGAAAGCGTTTCGGCAGATCCTGCCAATTCTTGTAGCAGCCCGTATCAAGCCTTTCTATTCTCCTCGGAATGGCTGGGCAGCAATGAGCTGTCGCGCTCATCGAGTCAAGGTGCAGGAGATGACGGTGATTCCGTTGTAAGTGGGGGGTACTTTGACCCTATCGATCTAGATTCCAGCAATTGGTTAAAGGCTATTCGTATGGATGGACCGACGTTTGGCATTGCCATGGTTGTCCTGGCCACGGCATTTGTACATCCAGTTTTGTTTGTGGCGGGGGCTGTGACAGTCTTTGGGACACTCCACGCCGTGGGAGCTGGCTACGATTACTGCAATGGAAACGGCAAGAACGCGGCTTCTGACTCGGCTGCTTCCTGGGAAAACTGCATTTTAACAATATGTCACAAGGACCTCCCTGATGATCCTACATTGGAGCTGGAAGCACCGGACGAGGCACTACTTCTAGAGGGTGCAGAAGACAACGCTGGCAAGAACTCTTTGCGCCTCGCAACGCCTCCTTTGGACGAAGACACCAATTCCACGGCATTGGAAGTAGCAGCAGCGAAAGAAGAAGCGACCACTCTAGCTGAGGCGCCGGCGCCGCCTGCTGCAAGTGAGACAACAGCACTGTCAGTTGCAACAGAGGAAGAGGAACCAAAACCACAGCCTACGAAGAAAGCATCTCCCAGAAGCAAAGAGCCTCCCTCCACCAAGCCATTGGAAGCAGCTTACCCTCATTTGAAAAACTCGGTGGTCAAGGATGTTCCTTTCCCCGGTCTTCATGCCATTGAATTCTTCCGTGTTTTCTTTGCCGACGACGCACCTTACAACTTTATGGAGTTGCAGAAACAGCGAGGCGACCTCGACATTGTTTACGGACAGTGGAAGGAAGTGGGTCCCGAGGACCCCACTGCGCTGAATGATGGCAGAAAGGGAGACTCGAAAGTGGCCAACGAGCCCAGCAACAGCGGCGCCCTGGTGCTAAAGTCTTTGCTTGCCGAATCCCAAGCACCCTTTCAAGGACGCGTCTTGACCTTCAAGGCCAAAACCAACAACTTTATCGGGCCGTTATATGCCACCACACGCAAAACACAACGGGTCTTGCTCTTCCACAAGACTTGCATTGTCATGGAGTCGCGGACGGACCTGACAGACATTCCCTTTAGTAATACCTTCTACGTGCTGGAGCGATGGATCATCCGTGCTGAAAAGGTCAAGGATGCATCGGGCAAGTCCAAGTACGTTTCCACGCTCACTGCAACTTCGGAAGTTGTCTTTACACAATCTTGCCAGTTCGCCTCGCAAATCAAATCCAAATCTGCCTCGACTATCAAGGACCTTGTCACGTGCTGGTGTACCATGGCCAAGGAGGCTCTCAAGTTGGCCGAGCAGCGCAAAACCTTGCGACTCAAGCACGAAGAAGAATCCGAGCACGACTTTTGCGAAACGGACCAGGAGGAAGAGGGAAGCTGCAGAAGCAACAATCGGCGAAGTAAGAAAACAATCCCCGCTGAACAGCTCTCGAAAGAGAATGTTCCTCCTCCGGATGATGGTGAGGGGATCGAGATGACTTGGCCCAAAGAAGAGATTTTCAAGAGCCCCGCACCATTAGCTCGTCACCAGTTGAAGCACTCGGATTCAGTTCCACTTCCAGCCCCCAGAAAGCACAAACTGCAGGGATTCCGTCGAAGCGTCTCCAATCTCTGGAACAAGCGGTAACCGAGATCGACGGAAGAAATCACTGTACTCTACCACAACCGCCATGTGGGTTTAAGTATCCACTGCAAACGATACATTTAATACTAGAAGGGGGATCCGACAACTTACATCGTATGAGATAGAGGCCCTCGCACATCACAGCTGCAGCTATTGTAACGTTAATTATCTGCTTCAGCAGCGTCTACGACAAGCCAGCTAGCTAGTTCAGTGGCCCTGAGGAGCCGTGCCTCGCTCTTCGACTCGAATTAGAGGCGTGGCCCTGAAAAGAAGTTTTGTCCTGGAATGGCTTCTGGAGGGGGCTTGGGTGGGCGCTGGTTGACCCCGGGTGGGGCCGTACCACAGAGTGACGAAACCAAAGAATGAAGCCAACAGCACCATGATTTGTTGTGCATACAGTGTACAGTATGAATAAAGATTCTGGTTGAAGAGCAAGCAACAATGGGAAGCGACAAGGTTATGCATAGCTCAAGGCTCCACCCAACAACCTGGGCAAACAGAAACTAGTTCTGCGGTACGAACTCCAGACGATGAGTAGGAGAAGGACTTAGTCGTCGCTTTCGCACTCTACAACCCTCTTTGGACAGCAGGAAGGCTACTAGTTACATGAAGCGTCCTAGCTAACAGGGCAGCAACACTATTCAATCTAATGGATGCTGCAGTGGCACCGGCAACGGTAACATAGCTACCGGTAATTACTGAGTTCAACGATTATAGATAGATGATGAAGATACGTTGTACTTGGAGTGACTCGACTCAGTGGAGTGAGAGTCAAGATCCAAAGGTGCTGATGGCAGAGATTGGCCTACCGTATCTACGCGGCACAGCTGCATTCGGCGTCTTCACAGTGGTGCATTTCGGCATGGTCAATCATTTCCAGCGCCGTCTCAGGCCCCACAAGGCGTGTCAGCAAATCCCGGCCCGCTTCTTGGACCTCCGAGTCATTCTTATGGTAAGTGATACCCGACCATGCCGATTGCACCATTCTCTCAGCATGGGCGGATTCCACCAAGCCTTCCATAGCCCTTGCACAAATCATGAACATTTCACATCCCGACACAAAAAGGTCGCATGATTTGTGTTCTTCAGCATCCAATCCATGGGTTTCCATCAGTGTCACCAGAACTGGCATGACAAGTTTTGCAACTGCCAAAGAGAGCCCCTTGTCTTCTTTGAGAGCGACTTGAACTGCAAAGATGACGCACAGGCCGTGATAGGCGTAGAATGTATCCACTATCTCATCCTCATTACTGGAATCCAAAAAGTCCAACACGTGCTGCAGCCCCCCACTGTTGACAATGGCCGTGGCATTGGCAGGACTCCTCAAAGATGGATCGTCATCGAACGAACCTGGAAGAATGGCCAAGATCTTGTATGCGAAATAAACAAAGTAAGTTGTCTTATTGTAGGAACGCTCCAATGCTTTTACTAGGGCTGCCACAAGACCTTCTTCGACCAATGTGGAGCGATTGCGGTCGTCATCTACATCCAGTTTTTCGTAGATTGCAAGGAGTGCTTCCTTGTGTGCGTCGGCCCCAGCATCGTCCCGGAGCACGGAAATCTCCGTAGCAAAGGACCTTTTGTCTCTGGCGGTGGATGTCATTGTTTGAACAAGAGAGGTCGCTGAGAAGTAAATGTCGAAGTGAAGGAAGAGGCGCGCAGCTGCGAAGCAAGGATCTGAACTCTTGGCGAATGAATGATCCGTTTTTTGAATGTTTTGAGGTTTTGCTGCAAGAGGTGGTTTGAATCGAATCGAACCAGAACTGTTGTTTCATTCAAATGTTTGCCCTACTCTACAGTACAAGAAAGTTATGTTCTGACGAGCGACTGCACTTGGACCGGTTGATACGGTACCAGACCATCATATGTCAAACATGTAAAACAACTCTTGAAACACTGCCGCGCCGGTGTCCTCGGTGGCAGCACATGTGCAGCTACATAATATCTACACGAGACATGCAAGTGGTAATTGCGGCCAATATGTCATTACATGAGTGTTCGATGACGTTTCGTTCGATAAGTTCATTGTTTCTGGCCACGACAAGATCTCGTGCTCGTTTGCAATGGTACTGAATATCAGGCACGGTTGGGGGCGGCCGAATCGCTGGACGCATCGACGCCGCGACAAGAGAGCCGATTGGATCATTTTAAGCAGGCTCCGGGCCGTGATGAGCAGTATCTTTAGAAGATCCAATTGTCGCTCCTCTTTCAATGAGCTCGCATGGAGGAGCATTCTCATGCTAGATCTTCCACCACTCTTGATAAAGCTGCGAATAGATAGCTTGGCTACCGGTGGTCCGATATATTTTTCCGTACCAGTCCCAACTCGGTGTGAAGTACGTCCGAAAAATCCGTGAATGATACTGGAACGTGACTGAACAGAACTCTGATATCCATTCGCTTCTCGAGCAAAGAATGAATGCAAAGATACTTTCTCGTCGGAGGAAGCAGCATTTTCAACTTCCAGCAGCCAGCAGTCAATTGCAAAATATAAAATTACTGGCTATCGCAGCTTGGTAGATTATTACTTTTTCTTTGGATCTCCAAGAGTTGCCATCTCCACCATGTTTGCAGCTGCTAACTCCCGTCGAGTGGCCTCTGTGGCGTTGCGCCAATCTCGTGCTGTGGCTCGTCGATTTTTGAGCGACGGCAAAACCAAAGTGGAAACCACGGCCAAAGAAGCCGCCACCAAGGCGGAACCCGTGGCCAAAAAGGTGGAAGAAGAAGCTGCCAAGCCAGGCATCTGGCACAGTGCTGAATTTTGGGGTGGAATGGGCGCCCTTGCCGGTTGGGGTATGAGTGGTGCTGCTATTTACGATGCCGCCCAACAAGGTCCCGAAGTGATTTCCATGACCATGACTCCCGTGTTGATTGTGTACAGCACTCTTTTTGCCCGATGGGCTTGGGTGGTGAAACCTCGCAATTTGTTGCTCATGGGATGTCACGTCACCAATGTGGCCGCGCAACTCAATCAATTGCGACGTGCTCTGGAGCACAAGTCTGCCACTGGACAGCAGAAACAGGTCGATGATTTGAGAGATAAAACCATGGTCGGCGGTGCGGTCTTGGCAGGATCCCTTTTGGCGGGTCCTCATGTCCGTCAAATGTTGACCAAGGCAAACTTGGGTGTGGTGACCACTGTGGCGGCTGCCGATGCCGGTCCGTTTACTGTTCATTTTTGGGCTCCCATGTCCAAATGGTTGATTAGTGGAGCGTCCTTTTTGGAATTGGATCGACCCACCGACAAAATATCCTTGCCTCAATATACCGCTTTGACTTTGACAGGATTCTTCTTTTCGCGATATTCCCTCTTGGTGATACCCATCAATTACACTCTCTGCTCTGTCAATGTTGCTCTCTTTGGCAGCAGTGCCTGGCATTTGGGCCGAAAGATCAAGGCTGATTACATTGATTAATTAAGATTAATGATCAAACGCAAGACCAGAGTTTATTGAGAGATGGATTGGCGAAATGGAGCTTTCTTACAGTACGGTAGAGTTGATGTCTGCTTAAATAAATTAAAATTCGTTTGTCTTGTTGACCAAATTGAATTTCTTGTTGGTTGTGACTTCAATGGCAAAGCTTTTGAACAATGCCATTGCCAATAGCGAAAGTTTTTGGAAACACAACCCCCTTGCCATTGGAACTCTCTACAAATGTATGTTTGATGCTTCATCCAGACTCCCTTGCGATCAGTGTCAACACTTACTTGCTTGGACGCCTAAGCCTCAAAATGCAAGTTTTCAAATGCATCAGCAAGGTGTGTTTAATTGAGCTCTCCATTCTCATCCGACCGGCTCCTGATTTTGGGTATAGTCGTACATCGTACCGTACCATACCTGGCATGAAGAAAGCCATACTAAAGATTCGATTCATCACACATTCAAGAGCACCAATGCACCACACCAGTAGCTAGAAGAAAAGTTTTCTTTCGTTCAGAAGGCAAAAAATGAATTTTTTGTCTTATGTTTTCCTATAGAAACAAAATTATGGATGTTTATAAAGTCGACCGCAGAGATACATGTCAACAAATAATGGAGACCTGGAAAGTGTCACTATCTCAAGCGAATTGATCAAAACTCTTCATTGGTAGGTTATTAGTGCATTTCTCTCCCTGTTTTGATGCACTCTGCCAGCGAAAAGCAAATCGTTTTTCTCCACACAATCTGCATAAACTTATCAGAACCAGGCTCTGTGGTCAAACATGCTCATGTCAACGTTTACAAAATATTGCACCATTCACATTCTCCTGGGGTTGTTGAGTTGAAAGTCATGCAGTTGGCACATCTCCAGCTCGTTGCCTTGTCTGGCAAATCATATGGCTGCAACCACGAAATAAAATATTTTGAGAACATCTATCTGACCATTCTATCTGACCATTCCCATCAATATAACACAAGTAAGCAAGCACAGGACAGAACCTACCGTGTGACACTTGCTGCAATAAAATCGAGCATGGCCGGGTGGGATTGGTGGTTCATTGGTCTTGATCGGCGTTGCATCAGCCACCACAATGTCTGGCTCCTCCAGCTCGGCCTTCTTCTTGTCTTCCTCTGTTTGTGTCATCTTTTGTGCAACGGTATCCGTGGATTCAATTCAATTCAATTCGATTGGATTCGGGTTCGATGGCGTGGGTTCTTCTTCGCTGTAGCTTCTTTCTCTCTTCTTTGTTTGCTCCTACTTTGCTGGTGTTTCTTTCTCGTGTTTCTTTCTTTGATTTGCTTCAGTTTGCTTCTTTCGTTTTATGGGAAAGACCTGTCTTCTTCGTGGACTTGACGGCAAGACTTACTTGATGCTGAAGCGATGCTGTTGCTGGTTGTTGTCTTCAAAGTGCACGATCAAGCCGTTGAGGACCGATTGAATCCATCGAATCATTCGATTAAAAGTCTCCTCGTACCGTACCCTGCGCGCAAGCCATTCGAAAGCCGATCACACTTGGCAGCAATTGGACGATAATCTCATTTGCTTTGGCCCACATAAGCTCGGAAACGAAACTGCTCAAGTTTGACCATTAGTGAGAAGTGCGATCCGGATCTTCTCGTATTGGAGTGTCATCAAAGGATGGACGGAAGCTGTCGAGGAGGTGCGCTTTGCCGGTTGCAGCGCACGATGCTGGTACTGCTGCCGGGGCAGAGATGCTCCATGGCATTGGTCAATGGCACAACTCGAGCGCAATCTACATGCATGCGAATCGTAAAGGTAGAGCACAGGGCGGTTGGTGCTGGGAAGGAATTCGAAGCAGACGACGATGGCAGAAGGGCGATCACCTGATGCCCTGATGCCATGGCTTAGTCATGGCATCAGGTGACTCCGCGGACCCGATAAAAGAAGCAACCAAGAAAGGCCCACCGTGAGGAAGATCGCTCAGCAATTGAAACTGGCTTGCCATGATGATTCCGTTCTTGAGTTGCAAGGTGGAATTTACACGAAGAGAGTCAGTTCAATTCGTATTTCGCCTTGGAGGAACTCTCAAGCTTTTAGTGTGATTTTAAACTACACTGACTACCATATCTTACTCCACTTCGGCCAAGAGAAGTCGCGTCACCCAATCTACAGATAACCATTGTTTTAACCATACGTGTATCCTATTCATTTTGTTGCTTCTAGCTGCGTGTCAGAGATCGGGTCGCAGAATGCGTTGGTCCTTCTTCGCTTTGAGCTGGGTTCATTTTCGCTTGGTCGCCCTGCAGCTTCCTTCTCTCGTTTATGCAAACCCTTTGGCCTTCTCTAGCACAGCATCAATATGGCTTAAGCCGGGGACGTTCATCTGTGCCGAATCTTTCTTTCCGCCGCCCTTGCCGCCAGTTCCTTCCGTAGCAGCCGTCACCCAAGCCTTGCAATCCACGTCAACTCCCTTCGGAGCAACGGCGCCAACCATGAAACGGTCTGCATCAGTATCAGCCGTAACCAGCAGTAGAGCCTTGTCCTTGACTTTCTTGCCGTATGCGGTCGACACGGCCTTCCAAACCTTGCCGTCACAGCCAAAGTCAAATCGTACTACGACCTTATTACCCTCTGTGGCAGCGGCCGCCTCAGCGGCCTTGGCGACAATTTCGCCTGTCATACCAGACGCTTTCTTCTTCTTCAAAGCCAATACTTTCTTCGTCAGTTCGGTGATTTTCTCGCGGAAAGCGTGCTTCTTCACAGATGAAATGGACAACTCATTCAGTCTGGCTTTGAGCACCTTCAATTCGGCTTCTAAAGCGGCCTCACCGTCAATCTTATCGGCTTCCTTTAGCTTCCCTTCAAATTCTTCTGCGAGTTTGATGGCCTCTTTGGCATCCTTCTGGGTGACAGCCACAATACGACGGACACCCTTGGCAATACCCTCTTCGCTCAAGAGAACGAAGGCCTCAGCTTCTTTGGTGTTCTTCAAGTGGGTCCCTCCGCAGAATTCAACACTGTATTCTTTCCATTGAGAATCTTGTGGATTGGCCAACATCTCGGGAACGGGACTGTTGGAGACAGCGACCACACGGACAGGATCAGGGTACTTTTCTCCAAACACAGCACGCAGCGACGAAATCTTTTGGGCGTCGTCCAGTGGTGCGACATACGCATCGACAGGGACTTCCTTTTCGATGCGATCGACGCACAGGGCCTCAACCTTGGCGAGTTGTTCGGGTGACAATTGACCATTCCAAGAAAAGTCAAATCGCAGCTTGGATTCGTCGACCAACGAACCCTTTTGGTCTACGGTCGTGGTAGCCTTTCCGTCTCCGTCTTCAATCAGTACCTTTCGCAAGGCATAGTTAAGAACGTGCGTCATGGTGTGGTTGGCAGCAATCGGAGATCGTCGCTTGTAATCGACTGAGCAAGCAGCAGTTTCACCCACGGTGATGGTTCCGTCGGTCACTTCGCCCACGTGCACCACAAATTGACCGTATATTTGCACACTGTCGACGCGCACTGTAGCTCCTCCTGTTGTGATGGACCCAGTGTCATAAATTTGTCCTCCGGATTCAGCGTAGTAGCTAGTCTTATCCAAGACAACTCCAATAGTGCTGCTTTCCTTTGTCGCCGATTCGACAAAACCGATCTTATCCTCGGTTTCGTTTCGTCCCAAGAACAGTGCGGCCACGTTGCATCCTTCCAACTTTTGGTCCCAGACGTACTTCGCAGAATCATCGGTTGCGGGGACAGCCTTGGATACCAAATGCGAGGTTTGTTCAGCAACCATTCGCATATCCTTTCCTGAGCCACCCGACATTTTGGCATCACGGGCCTCCCGACTCAACTTGATTTCCTCTTGCATTTTCTTTTCAAAACCGTCCTTGTCGATAGTCAATCCTTTTTCTTCTGCCATGAGCTCTGTCAAATCGACGGGGAAACCCATGGAAGTGTACAAGAAGTGAGCATCTTCGCCCGAGAAAACCTTGGAATCTCCCATTTTCTCCACCAACTCGTTGAATTTTTGGAGTCCCTTATCGAGGGTCCGATTGAAGGATTCTTCTTCGTCTCGAATGACGGCCGTCACATGTTCCTGTTTTGTCTTGAGTTCAGGAAAGGTGTTGCCCATGAGGACCACTAGAGTGGGTACCAATTTGGAAAAGAATCCCAGTTCGGCACCGAGATTTTGTCGTCCGTACCGAACGGCACGACGCAAGACACGCCTCAAGACATAACCGCGATCGGCATTGCTAGGAGTGGCGCCATCGGCAATGGCAAAGCAGAGCGTCCGGACGTGATCGGCGACGACACGGTAGGCCATGTCGACATAGCCTTCATCTTCGGCACCAACCTTTCCGGCATAAGGACGAGCGCCGGTCTCCTTTTGAATGGCAGCAAAGAGCGGCATGAAAATGTCGGTATCGTAGTTCGAGTCCACACCCTGTAGAATACTGGTGAGACGCTCAAATCCCATACCAGTATCAATATGCTGAGCAGGCAGATTTCTCAAGCTGCCGTCGGCTTCCCGATTGTATTGAATAAAGACATTGTTCCAAATCTCAATGACATCAGGCAAATCGGCATTGACCAATTTGGAGGCATCGCGACCTCCAATTCGATCGTAGTGGATTTCCTTTGATTTAGATAGAAACAAACACGAAACAAAACAGAAAAGAACGAAAAGTGAGTCTTTTGGTCAATACATTTGACAAGTCTACGGAACAATTGTCACAACATTTTCTCCTTTTCTTACCGTACACGGCCCACAAGGTCCAGTGGCTCCCATTTCCCAGAAATTGTCCTTGGCATCGAACGGCAAGACTCTCTCAGGAGGCAAGAATTGCAACCACAATTCTCTGGCTTCGTCGTCGCAGGGAGAACTCTCATCGCCACCAAAGTAGGTGGCATACAACCGTTCCTTGTCCAACTTGAACTCTTCTGTCAGGCACTTCCATGCCATTTCAATGGCTTCCTTCTTGAAGTAGTCTCCAAACGACCAGTTCCCAAGCATCTCGAAAAAGGTGTGATGGTAGACATCCTTGCCAACATCATCGAGATCATTGTGTTTTCCACCAGCACGGATGCATTTTTGCGAATTGACGGCACGCTTCAAGGAAGCCATTTTCAAGGTGGGATCACAAGTTCCCAGGAACAGAGGCTTGTATTGATTCATACCGGCATTGGTAAAGAGCAACGTGGGATCATCGACGGGGACACAGGGAGAACTCGGCCAGAACACATGCTGGTGCTTCTTGACAAAAAAGTCAATAAAGGTCTGGCGGACCTTGTCCATGGGCCACTCCAACTCTTTCTTTTCTTCTGTCATGGTGGCTGTTTCGTGTTGATTGATGAGAAACCCGCTGTTCTTATCTAGCTAGTTTGTAGAAGCTTTGAGATGATGCTCCTTTTGTGGTTGAAATCGAGAAAGATTTTTCTTCTCTTTTTGCTTGAGAGAGGCATCATCCGTCAAACGTTCGGCTTCGCGCCTCGGGCGCGCAAATGACGCATGTTTCAGACTTCAACATCAGCCCAAACCCAACTGTCCGCAAGCGGCCAGGAGTCCTGGAACCAACCACCCTTCCACCCTCAACCTAAGTGCTTCAATATTTGGTTGTGGAAGAGGTTGTGGGAAGGACCACAGCAACGGCAGCAGATAGATAGGTTATGAAAAGATGAGTAGCTAAAACAGAGGGGAACTGGCAGCCTCGCAGTTAAACTTTTGCCACCTGAAGAACCAGGTGAGCAAGGAACTAATAACTACTAGTAATAGTTTTCCTTCTAGTGGAAGCCCCTCCTGCCTGTGTAACTTCGTGCCACCTGAACCAGATGAGCCAGGTAGTTCAGCTAATGGTAGGCATGCAGGCATACCGGTACCACATCCCACTGGCAAGTTGGGAAAGTCCCAGCTGTGCGTTCTTTATCTATCTGTATGTACTTGCACCAGCTTTACTGGTACAACTAGAAAGATTGCAACCTGCAGGTTGCTGCTAACCATAGCAACCAGCCTGCTAAAAAGGATCTGGTGGATGGCAAAGCCATCACAAAACCTGTCGTCTACTGAATCGGTGCCAGGCCAGGTCTTCGCCCACCAAACAATCCGGATCCAAACCTACCGGCCTGGTACCAAGCATCACCCTGGCTAGCTAGCTCAACCAGCTAAAATGCTTGTACGGCTGTGGGTTTGGTTATGAGCTGGACAGGTTGAACTCCTCAGCAATAGTTTTGCACCGAAAGTCTAAAGTCTATTTCAAGGTGTCTGATGATGGAATGAGGGGTTGTGGGTTAACCTCAGAATACAGGCTTCACCTCCTTTCTCGTTGAGGTTGGTTGCTGCTTTAGTAACGGCGCCACGAGCTTCTCATGGTGACGACTGCTGGGCCGATTGATGGCTCCTGTCGTCGAGCTGCTCACCACTCAAAGCGACCGATACAGTGGCTTCCGCATTTGAGTGAAAGAGCCTGTTAGAGTTTTGCTCCAAGACAACTAACTGAAGCAACATGAGTGAGGAAGAAAAGAACGAGGGATCCGACGCGGAGGAGGAGGAAGAAGAAGAGGAGGAAGTAACGGATCTGACCAACAGGTACGAGCCAATATTGTCTCATTATAGGCCTTGCAAAAGCCCGAGCAACATAGAGGCATTCTAGGATCCTTTGAGCAGAATGTGCCATAAGGAGATGTCAGTTTTGTGGCGGGTTTTGGTGATTGACTTTCCTGAACATGATGCTTGTCGATTTTCAAAGTGACTTTGTTCCGCTAACCTTTTTTCTTTCTTGGCTGTTTTTGATCCGTTGGCCTGATTGTCAACAATCATCTCTGATAAACTCCCTGCTACCCAACTTATTCTTGATAACAGTGATGTCTGCACCAAGTACCAAGAAGCTGCCAAGATTGTCAATCTGGCCCTTCAAGGTCTAGTGGGTCAATGTGTCCCTGGAGCCAAGATTATTGATCTTTGTGAGTTTGGTCACACTGTGGTTACCTCCCAGGCCCAAAAGCTCTTTACCAAGAAGGTTGATGGTCAACCGATTGATCGAGGAATTGCCTTTCCAGTCTGTGTCTCGGTCAACGATATCGTCTGCAATCATTCCCCATTAGCTACTGAAGAGCTTGTAAGTCACCCCCATTCGTTCATCTTTGTTGGCGAAGTGTTGTGTACGTTATGTTTGTTGTAAATGTACCAGGATATTGGGTTTTGTCGGTTTGGCAGATTGGCTTCGATTAGTTTTGCTTGTATGTATGTGTTCTGTTGCTTTTGTTGAAACCCTGTCATGGTCGTTTCAAGTGCACCAGCGATCGAGGGCCCTTTCTTTCGGGACTTTGTCCCAAAGATGGACATTCTTTGCCTTCGTGCAGGAATGGGGCGTTCAATGACGGGGACACAGACCCCACCATGGGTGGATTGGCAGGAAGAGAAACTCAAGAAGATCTCACGTGGTGGAGATTGAACTTGGTTGTATCGGCTGCTTTGCGGTCTGGTCCCTTGGTCTCTCTGCTGTTTGGGATTCTTCCTAGGTGCCCACCCCGTATTGGTTCATGCGAATTCAGGCCCTCTGTTTGCATGGTCGTATGATTCGTTTTTCGAGGGGATGGTGTGCTGAACATTATTTGTTTTCCAAAGACTGATAACTGTGATGGATTGGTCATGGATCCTCGCTCACTGTGTGCCTCTACTCATTTATCGCGATCTGATCCCTATCCATTCGTTCACCAGGAACCACTTAAAGCTGGTGATATTGTCAAGATTGATTTAGGTTGCCATATTGATGGGTATATTGCTGTGGCAGCCCACACTCTGGTTGTGCCCGAGTCAGCAGACGCCGCTCCTGCATCCACCCCGGATGAGCTCGGAAATGTTGCCGTGGCAGCATACAACGCAATGCTGGTCGCTGCACGATGCATTGCCGCCGGAAAGAAGAATACCGATGTTACGGCTGCTGTGGAACGGGTTGCCAATGCTTATGGTGTCACTCCAATTAGCTCGGTCCGAATGCACCAAATGAAACGGTATGTGCTGGATGGTGTCAAAGAGGTGGCATTGAAATCACCAAACCCCAACGACAACGAACTGGAACAAGAAGAGAAGCTTCCAGATTGCACCTTTGAAAAGGCGGAAGTGTATGCCGTGGATGTTGCAATGAGCACGGGAGACGGGAAGGTTCGACCTGGAGAAATGCGTACCACAGTGTTCAAACGAAATGTAGAGAAGCAATACCACTTGAAGGTCAAGGCAAGCCGTGCAGTTCTGGCCGAAGTGGACAAGAAATTCCCAACACTTCCGTTCACTTTGCGTCACTTGAGCGATGTGAGGCAGGCTCGATTGGGCATTCCAGAATGCGTTCAACACGAACTTTTGACCATGTATCCGTCCTTGCACGAGAAGAGCGGGGCACTGGTAGCACACTTCAAGTGCACAGTTCTGCTGCTTCCCAGCGGTACAGTTCGAGTCACAGGACTGGATATGCCAGACTATTTCAAGACAGAGAAGCAGCCAGATGAAGAAACACAGAAGATCCTAACAGAGATCAAGGAGGAAGAAGAAAAGAAAGCTGCCCGCAAGGCCGCCAAGAAGAAAAAGAAGAAGGCTGGCAAGTCCTAGACAGGTGCTGGAACTTGTAGGCTTCTGACTATGACGATTGATGCTGAGCTGTGGCAGCGATGGGTGTGGTCCTCTTCATCCGGATATCAAACGATGGATGTAACCAGTGTGATTCAGGCAGTGTCTCGCACTAAAGTAATAATAGATCACTTTCCTTGTTTGGCAACCCGAATGCTTAGGGTTGCTTTCCTACAGCTCGCTCTGATAGAAGATTCTGCAAATCAATGTAGTCGCGCCCTTCTATTATAAGATTGATCAGTCAATATTATCTGTTCAAGCTTATTCAAACTATAGACGTGCTGTTTGAGAGCCCATGTGCTTTCTTGTCGCATCGAGAACCAACTGCAACTTCATGGCCAGCCCCATGTTGCCCTTGATCTTGAGCTTGCCTTTCATGAAAGCCTGTTGGGGTGTGATCTTCTTGGCCAACAGAGCCTGAAGAACATCCAAGGAAGTCTTGACTTGTAAATCTGGCTTTTCTGAAGATTTACCACTCTTGGTACACTTCAGGATGAAGGGATCGGAACCGTCCACGGAAAAAGCAACAGTCGCATTGAACCTTGCCTTCAGGCGGTCGTTCAACTCGACTGCCTCCGTCATCGCCTTGGCAATTTCTTCTGCTGTTGGACCGCTCATGGTAACACCGGTATCAGATCAGGAGAGCAAATTGGTCGTTTCAGAGGGGATTTCAGAGGCATCCGGCGTCTACCATTGAACAATGGCATGGCGGGTCAGCGGCCACCTCCATGCATTCTCATGTCGTGCAGCATCGACGGTGGTATCTTTGTTAGTACGTTAGGGTTCAGAATAAATGAAATCTCGTTGCCTCTCGACCTCTGTGGTCGTGTGGTTTTCACATCGTCGTCGAAGCTCACAACTTCCAGCTATCCCACTGTATATCACATAAACTTCACATAACTTACCCTAAGAATCCATATCTTTGGCAGCTATGGATCCATCTGAAAGCACTCAACTTCAGGTTATCTGATTTATGGATTGGACCAACGCCTCAAGCATCTCACAAAAAGCTTCACAGGACACAAGATCCAATCGTTGTTCGTTCGAATGGAGCATTTTGCTGCAATTCCGAAGGGAGGAACCATGATGAACCTAGCTCATCGAAAGACCAAAGATGAGAGGCATGTGACGAGGACGGACTCTTTCTCCAAGACGAAGCGGGCCCGCAAGGTTGTGATGCCACCACTTGTTCATCATCAATGGCGCAAGATCGTGGTGGCTGTGACTTTCATTGGCCTGTTCCACATTACGCTTGTGCCCATGCTCCTTCATTCGTGGGGAAGCTCCACTTCGTCGCGCCATTTGAGTATTCGGCGTCATATGGAAGTTCACATTGCCCCCGATCTCCCCAAGGAGGACTCGCCGTGGTATCCAATTGCCTTGGCCGCAAAGAATGCTGAACGAAACATTCTCGATTTCTTTCATGGTGACGAACGTTCTCTTGAAAATGGAACACCCGTCGGAGGAAGTGAAGAGTCAATGCTTCTTCTGACCAAACGACTGTCGAGAAAGATTGCTCTCTGTCATGACGCTAGCAGAAGCAAATCCCAACATGACGAGGACTGTGCCTTGCGAGTCGCTTTTATCGGATCGGCACAAATGGCGGGACGGGATGTGTTCTACAAAGACACATTTCCATTCAAGACAGAGCAGCGTTTGCGTCCGATCGCACAAGCAGCTGGCCTGAAGCTTCAGGTCATGAACCACGCCCAGGATAATGATATCAGTAGAGAAGGTCCCCAGAAAGCCCACAGTACGTGTGATCCTAAAGTGGTAATTGAAGCCACTATCTTCGCATTGGCGCGTCTTGCTCATATTTTCATCCCTGGCGTTGTTTCATCATAGTGTGTGTCTCCAACTTGATTGGCAAGTCAATCGATGTCATTGCATGGGATCTCGATGAGTCCATGCAAAATGACCCACCGGCTCAATTTGAAGGTAGGCAACACCGAATGGGACTATCACATCCTTTACCGCGAGCGTATGATTTTTCCCCTCATCCTGACATGTTTCTCTGGAATAGCTTTCGTGCGCTGGGCATTCGCTTCCGACCCGGCCATGATACTGGTCAATCGAGGTGGACCACACGGTCGATCGCGCAGGGGAAAGAAGAAGAAAGTTATTGGCATTGGAGTGGGACACGACGCGGAGATATGGGACGACATGGAAAACATTCCAGAGCAAAGAGAAGAAGACTACATTGGATCTGACAACTGGAAGAAAAAGTGGGATGAAGGAAGAAATTCTTTCTGGTCTGAAATATTTGATAAGTACTCTCCCATGGTTGACTTCGTTGGAGTTGATCCTGTTGGCTCTATTTGGCATTTGGATCATTTGCAATCTTTCTCCAATGCAGCATTTGATACTGGGAAGGCGCTCCCCCTCCTTGATTGTGGACAAGAACACGAAGCACCATGTGATCAAATCCCACCCTTCATTGCGAAGAAGCTGGCTGCAAAGAACGTCTCCCTTGACAGCTTTCCTCAGGAAGCTATTAGTGGCGGCGAAGTTTGCGGTGCCCTCTACGGTTGTCGTCATATCTGGTGTAAGTTAGGTCCATTGCTTGTTTCCGCAGTGTTTGTCGTTGCGCTTTCGTGCCCTGCAAAACTGATCACTGACGAGAAACTTGTCTCATCACAACACAACCAAATCGATGCAGACGGCGGAACACGCTCTCATGAACTGCGAGGTGAACTTAATGCACTGCCCATCGTCCGTGCTTTGAGAAGCGCCGCAGGAATCCTTTCCTCGCCCACCGGAATCGAGGACATGATGCTCGAGATTCAATCTAGCGAGAAGCAAAGCAAACAACGGGCCCTATCACTGAAGTCGTTGCCGCCGCCCACTTTCTGTTCAGAGGTTTTCTGCAATCGTATTCCAAACTGGTAAGTCCAGGGCTCATCAAGACGTTTGACGTCTTGCCTCCTTACCTCACTCTCGACGCGCTCTAATCTTGGACAAAAACAGCATTACAAGTTATTTGCCCAACCTGGGTCTCGAGCTGAAAGATGCCATACAACATAGCGAAGAGGGAGACAACACGTTTGCTCCTGCTGATCCCATGCCGAGATTGGGAGGTGCTCATTTTGCGGATGATCCGGAGTGGGCAGTCGACAACTTGGAGAAGCGAAATCTGCCTCTTGGGTATACAGACCGCAAGCATGCTTATAGACTCTCCCTTGGAGACGGAACGAAACGCTTGCGCCCAGGAGCGAACAAAAATGCAACAGAGGAGGAATTGGAATACGAACCTGAAGATGCAGCCACGGCATCTGTGGCCTTTACATCGAACGGCAACGGCCCTGTGGTTCTCTGCGAGCCACCATGCTTCATCGACTCCTGTGCAAAGAGGCGTAGAATGCCAATGTTTCAGCATGTGATCCTCGAGCTCGACGGGCAACAGCTTGAGGTACCCAGCATTCAGAAGCCACCAGTCGAAGTGAGCGGGGCTCTTTGCAAAATCATAGCGGATGAGGTCTCCGAGGGAAGCCATGTCCTGAGAATTACGACCATGACCAAGTATCCTTTCCATGTCCTTTTCTCTCACGTCATTGCTTTCTTCTAAGCAAGAGGAGGTGTGCCACAGGATATCCTGCCTGGATTCGACCAGCCATTTGTCAGACAAAGAAACACATAATATGTAGTTATGTATTTGCATTCATCAAACCCTCTTCTACAAAACCATGCTTTTACATACTGCTAGCTCGTCCACCGTCTTTCATCAACGGACAACAACGATTGCGCATCTTCGAGGGAACCAACTCTGCGATGCTGGGATCCCGACAGGACTCTAGCCATCATCCTTATATAACTTCCCTAGATCTACTCTAGCAAGCCCCCGCTTTCAAAGCAGGCCTGTCCATGGGAAAGTGAGCGTCTGGCGATTTCAAAATAAGTACTGGTATGAGGTGTGAGCTAGTTAAAGTTCTACCGGTAGCTTGCTAGCTAGCTAGACACCGCTCTTGTGATGTATGTGTTGACATCCCTATAAAATAAAAATGTGTTTTGCCCGAAATCTTTTTTTGATCTTTCCCACATTTAATTTTCGAGTACAACATCCACTTCCAGCAGCTCTTCTACTAGTAACACGCCATCAAACCATGAGCTCCTCCTCAATTAGAGACCTGAACGATTATGAGTCCATGCTGGCGACGTCTACCTGTAATGTGGGCATGCAGCTGAAAATCTCATGCGCCAAGGATGATGTCGAATCCAAGCTGAGGGACGCCTGGGATCGATGTGTTTCGGAACGAGAGCAGCTGCAGGTCAGATTGGTTGCCAAGGAGGGTGATATGGGTCCCTTGGGACAACGTTATGGCCTTGTCGGAATCGACAGCAGCAAAGAAACTAAACTTTTTCAAGTGGAGCAAGTACCCCAAGGGAGAGATTTGCCTGACTTGATCCCAAAGCTACAAGAGATGGGCACGACGGCTCTGACGATTGAAGAGGGCTCTTTTGCTGTGAGATGCTGGATAAAGCAGGAAGATAAAAACTCTGCAACCGGACAGTCTATACAATTCATCTTTTCATTGTGTCATGCCTTGAGTGATGGACCAGGAGCCCTCAGAGTGGCACGATCCTTCTTACTACATTTGGAGCAAGTCTTGCAAGGCAACAGCAAGAAGGACTCAGTTGCTACACAACGATTGACAGATCTGCAAAGATTACTGCTTGGGGATGACTATGCCAAAGACAGCGCACCAAAACCACTCTTTGACGGCCAAGAGGATTTTACAGCTGCCCTTGGGAAGGAACGACCTACTCTGCAAGATGGTACGGCCGTTCTACCACCGGAAGGGTTGCAAAACATCCCAAACGATGATGGCTTTGGTGGACCCAGCGTTATAAACGTGGCACATTTTTCTCTGTCAGCCGAACACACCACTCTTTTACGAACCAAATGCCGCGAACACAACAGCTCCGTCCAGGGCGCGTTGGTGGCTGCCGCTCTCAAAGCCCGCTTGAGGCTGCTCGAGAAGAAAGAATCACCAATAGTGGCAGCGGTCCAGATACCCGTCAATATGCGTGCGTATGCCGCAGCAGACATGGAAGACGCGTGTTTGTGTGGATCTGCCGGTGTCTGGCATACAACGGCCAAGATTGCGGACAACATGACGATCAAGACTGGATGACAATGGTCGCCCAACCATCGACTCAGTTTGTCCGTCGAACTCTGATCGAACTCGAAGCACAACAACCTCGAGAATGGTTACGGAGGCTCCTGCATGCTCCTGCAACCTTACCACCGTATTCCACCATGGTCTCATCGGTTGGCGTGGCTCCTGTTGAAGCAACCTACGGTGACAGCATCCAAGTAGAAAAGCTATACTTTTTCGGCGCCGCCCTGCGCACCGATGCTCCCAGTCAAGCTGCGGTATCAATGATTCACGCGGTAACATTTCGGGATGAACTCAATTGCATGTTCAATTTTGTGTCTCCAGGGATTGCCCAGAACTTTGCTGAGGAGTCTGTTAAGGAAATCAAACAGACACTCATTTCCTTTGCCACAGAACTGTAGGTTCGCAGAGATCTTACCTAGAATAGAAACATGACGCTTGCTGCTCGTTTCAAAAAACTGTAGATTTCTAAAGGTTACATTATTTCAAAAGCGAAACCAATGGATCCCTACCCTGCTGCATCTACCATAGCGTGACGCCATTTTTGTGGGTGTGCATGGTGCGGAGAAATGCAGATGCTGGGAGTAGATCCAAACTTTCAGTCCTAATGTGGATTGTTCTTCTTGTAGATGTCGGTAGGTCGGTGTTTTCCACAACTATGTGAGTTGTTGCACAAGCTTCTCAATGGGTTCATTCTCCAGAAAAGATACAACATGCGGAATGATAATTTCTGCCCCACTTTTGATGCGTCTTTCCTTTTTGTATTCACAATCCTCTCGACACCGTTCTTTCGAGCCTCTTACACAGCTGGCTTTCCAAATTCCCAGCTCGAAAACAAATGCCCGCTGAATAAATTCTTTCAAGGCTTCCCTTGTCATTTCCAACTTGTCATTGGCATTGAAATCTCGTTCATGAGCACTCAAACTCGTATAGATCCGCCCCATGTCCCTTTTCCACAAGTCCAATCCAAGTCTTTCAATGCGACCGCAAATCATGGCTTCCAACAACATTCGAGTGACCTCCATGTGAGAGTTTCGAAGATAGGCAACATGCAATGGCAAACGTCCAGCATTGTCCTCCACCAATACGGTCTTTTTATCCGTATCAAAATCCAGCAAGGGTTGAATGGAGGCAGGTGGCAGATTGCAACGACAGGCGACATGGAGCGGCAATTGATCATAGGTACCACCCACAAAAAGAGACTTTCCTTCCAAGTCGTTTTCCAACAGCATTTGAATCACCTCTTTGGGGGCATTGTATCTGCAAGCCATGTGAATTGGTAAGGCGCCAGTGTTATCCTTTGTCACTATGGTGCTCTTGTCGCTATCACTTTCCAATAATAAGCGAACCACCTCGACATCTTTTCGAGAGCATGCCGTGTGAATGGGAAGGTCACCCTTCGAACGTTCCGAACAAAACAAACAAAAAATGAGGGACGTGATACGTGAACCCTTTCCCACACTCGGCTGCACAAGACAAAAAAGCTCTTACCCATTTATCCTTGCGCAGTATGGATTCTTTGCGTTCGTCATGTTCCAATAACCACCGGATAATCTCTATGGGCGCGTTGGTATCACAGGCCAAGTGAATGGGTAACCGACCACTGAAAGTGGCTGTGGTTGGGGGTGCAACGGAATTGGCCCCTTCTTCTTCCGCACTGGGAGGATGAGTCATCAACACCGCTTGTTGCAAGGCACCTTCAGGATATTGCGACACAATCATCACCATCTGAGCCAGTTGTTCCTCCACAGTCCATTCCAGTTGCTCATCAATCGAAAGACTACGAACCAGCTCGAGCTGGCCATCAATTGCCGCACGAAGATCACGGGCTTGCTCTTCGGTAGCCACTTCTGCAACCACCACTTGCTCTCCTGCTGATGCACTCATGCTCGAATTTCCTTTATTAAACAATATGGAATGATGCTGTTCTTCTTGGACTCGAATAACCCAATTCCAATGCGGAAACAAGAAGGCGCCGCAACCAGACTTTACTCACACTCGGTCTGGTCGGAAGTGTTGTGACAAACCGAAGGTGGGAGATCATAGGGGTCTTCAATGTTGCTCTTTCAGATCACTTTTTTGCGGTCTTTTCTGTCACCGTGACTGACGCAGTGGCCGGGAGACAGCAAAGCTGCCAATGAACCGGGCATCCCTGACAGAGTTTTACGCCAGGAAGTGTGGTCCATGATCAACGCACTGGGTACCGGTACAGACGTACCTGGTAGCAAGTACCGGTACCGTCCGTATTGAATTCTGCTGCCAGATATGGTTGCGTTTCTTTCAGTGCGGTCAGCCAGGGCATAAGCACTATCTACCGCTAGCTAGACATGAACCACTAAACACACTATCCAATTCACTCTCTAAGAAATCAAGCAATGCTCTGGTCAGCATTTTTGGGCATTGCTTGGAGTGCTGCCGGTGCTACCGGTACCACGCAAGGTCCATGGGAGATGGAATTGAATTGTACGGTAGGATACTGACATTTGAAGGGCTTTTGGTGGTTGAAATCCTGAAATGGGTCATACAAGCCATGTCGGAACACCCCCAAGTACAGTAGAAAGCATCTAGGACAGCCAACAGCCATGGCATTGCTTGAGATGAGATCCAACGACATAGAATCATCCACCCACGACAATACAAATAGGTTGATTTTGTTGTTATAGTTAGGTGTTTCAGGTAGCTGGCTAGCCAGTGCACGCCTCTTGCTTTGCCGTCTTTGTCTTGTGGTATCTATCTACCTCCACCAGGGGGCTATGAAAGGTTGGCTTGATGGCGAGCGTCTTTGGCCTTGATTGCTCGCTCTTATACAGCCATCTTACTACTGAATTGGCCAGGAAGTTGATCGTCATGTTGCGTTGCGGATATCCTCAACATCCAAGCTTTGTATCTATTGACCGAGCATCATGATAGGAGCACATGTGTCATTGTTCTTGAAAAGTACATCTCTGGCTCGGTTGGATAAGCAGTCACTTGGTGCCCTGCAGTTCAGCATGATCGGGCGCTAACCAAGTTGGACTGTATCAGTTATGAGTACAGTACGTACGGATCTACTTCTTCCCAATGACATCAGCAACAGCATCTGCCTCGTACTTGTCTTTGAACGCAGCATAGTCCCCTGGTCTACCCGCTGCTTCATAAGCCATTCTGGCAGCAGCGTCGTAGGGAATGGAGATATCCATGTTCTTGGCAGTGACATCACTGACTGCATCTTCCTCGTACTTTTCTTTGAAGGCCGCATAGTCTCCTGGACTTCCCGCCGCTTTGTACGCTAGCATCGCGGCTGCGTCATATGGAATGGAGAGATCCACTTCCTCTGATGTTGTGTCGGCAGATGCCGCAGGAGATGGGGTAGGACTTCCACCTTCGTCAATACCCTCTAGCTTGGACGAAATCACTGCTGCTCCAACGGCACCAATAGCCGCCACACCTCCGGCCACCAATACGAGGGGATCCACATCTCCGGGCAAGTCCAGGTAGAGCCTCGAAGAAGAATGGGACGACCGCGTATTTGCAGGGACAACGGTAAATGCCGATGTCGAAACGATAGCAAGCAGGAAAACAAGAGAGCGAAACATCTTTATAAGCGGGGGGGTTACTATGGATGGGCTGTTGCAGAACTTGAGTTTGTGTTCCGAGAGAGGCTTTTGCACGGATCCTCGAAGGAGCACGGTGGATCTTCGCAGTGGTGTCAAATACAGTCAACGCTCGCTTATATTTATAATTTTGTATTTATTCGCTCTATAATATTTAAGAATACTCCAGTTCCCACATTTTTAACTCTAACCCTATTTTAGTACTAGAGCACGTACAATTCTACGGGAATAGTTAGGGTTAGGGATAAAATCAATATTTATTCTCGCTGTTATATTTACTGAATTCCTGAATCCCCCCCAGTATATATATCTGAATGTTGACTGTAATGGTATCTTTGGCTTCAAATCCCCAATGGCGTCAGATCCATGACCCAAACGAGTACACGACTCAACCCGCTTCCTCTTTAAAGCTTCTGCCCAACAACTAACTGAAAGTACGACAGGACAGCAGCACAGCTCCATCTGCTGTTGGTACCAGTACCGCTCACAGGGTGGTAGCCATTGTTTGATCTGCATTTCAACTGGCAAGCTGACACGACAAGAACCGAAATGCTCTAGTAACTTTTATGAATCCATTCAATAATCTTTTTCAGTGTTTTATACCAATATCACAAGGTTTCGCGGACTTCCCGTTGCTTTCGCACTCAAACCGTTTGTTCAATCTTGTTGAGACCTGGAGTTTCTGCAGCTTCATCCACCTCTTGTTCCTGCTGGGAGTTCAGGATGATTCTGCAATTTTCAATGGTGGTAGACACATAAGTAATGACACTCAAATCTTCCAAGTCCAGTCCAAAGGGATCCACCATCTTTTGACCAAGCAATCTCAAACCCACCACAAAAATGGCTTGAACCAGGACCATCAAGCCATTGACCAATTCAATGCTCCAATCTGAGTCATCACCCCATCCACAGGCAAAGGCATTGTCAACCGCAAACAAGGGCAAATACAGGGCAGACAGCAGGCACAAAAAGTGAATGTAGAAAAAGTGTGTCGGCTGATCCGTGTAATCGTAGAGGCCATCCATAGCGGCTCGAATATTCAGGATGCGATTGTGCAGTTCGGCGGCTTCAATGCTATCCACATGACCAGCTTTTTTGGCGCGACCAACATCTTGTTGGCACCAAGTGCAGAGTTCCTTAAACACACCCGAACCTGAATCCATATCAAGAATATCCACTCTCTTCATTTCGTAGGAATTCAGGAGCTTGTGTTCTTTATTGTAGTGGTCAAAGAAATGTTTCTTGCTGTAGGGTCCCCCCAAGCCGACGTATCCTGCGACATGAGCAGCATTCATATATCGCACCAAGCGATTGGCAGCTCCACTGGGAAGCTGCGTCACCACAAGTCCAGCAGCATCCTGAATTTGACCTGCAACTCGTTTGGCTAGTTGATACATTGTGAAGAAACGTGAATTGGTCTGATTCACAAATAACACCAACAGGAAGGAAAGAAAACCTCCAAGAACATCCACATCTGTGTCTCCAAGTCGTTCGGCCAGGGCGGGCGCCGTGTCACTCACACGAGCGTGGATTCGAAGAGCGACAAAGATCGTAATGGGTACCCAGATCAACCAGTCCATAGCCAAGGCTTTCAAGCATGTTCCGCTCCAATAACACAAAATGCGCCAAAAGGGCAACTCGACTCGTTTCAGAATTTCTCGACGCTCTGTTTCTACCCGTTCCAGTTCTTTCCATGGAACATTGCGTTCATCGCCTCCAAATTCAGGTCCCATGCAACTGTAGCTGTCAAACTTCATGTCGCCGTCGGTCAATTTGTACTCGGGATGTTGCTCTTCTGGCATGGTTTTCTTCTTACTGGTAGTCTTCTTCATTTTACTTGAGTAGCTTTCCCTTGTGTGTGCAACAAGAGAAAATAGATAGAAATCAGTAAAATACACCGGCAAAGGGAGCTGACACCAGATCTTCTGTGAAATAAATACTAGTAGTGTGATCGCAGAAAATGGACTGAAGCAGGAGAAGGGAAAAAGTGACGCGACTAAGCTTTTGGCGAAGGGTTTGGTAGCCATGCGTTTTACAGATAGATCGTCCTCACTATTGAAGAGTTGATTGTTCGACACTTTTTATCGTCGCCGAGGACGGCACTGATGCGGCCAAGCTCGTGGGAAGCAAAGGACACTCAATTGCTTGGAAAAAAATTCAGGAAACAGGTGTCGCGGCGACGCGGCGACGGTTCACTGTAAGCAGTTCTCAAGGTGGGTGGATCTTAAATGTTCCTGTGCAGCTTCTGCCACCGGGACATATTGAAGAGTCCGGTACCTGTACGAGGTTTCCGCATCACTCGTCACCAACATCCAAGGCAAAGGAGAAGGAAAAGGGGGTGGGATCTTCAAGATAGCAAAGTAAGGTAGTTCAGGTAAATACAATTAAAGAATTGAATTTAATTTTGAAAAATAAATTTACCACATCTACCTTAGTACCAGACAATCTTCAAGTTAATAAAGGGGGACAACTCTCGGGTGCTAAAATCGTATGACAACTCTCGGGGTTTCTCACCCCCAGCTCCTCGTCCGTTGGACTGCCACCGGTACGCTGTACTGTACCACGGAGAGCTCGGCATGATGTGAAGCTGTGCAAGGACGCCAGCGGCATCAAGTTTTCGGCTTGGGAGTTGAGTGACTGACGGCTAAAATCTGCGAAAGCATTCGCGTGAGTGGATCTCACTCGGTTTGCACCTCACCGGTTTCAAAAACAAATGCACTGCCACATGCACCCCGGTACGGTACGTATGGGTGCGGACCAAACTTACTTGAGGTTATGTCAGGCGCCATTTTCTACCTCTACACGCAGTGATTCCATTACAAAATCGTACTAGTACCAGAACGGAGAGCCAGACAACCAAAAAAGTTCCGAAGTGACAGTCCGCAACCGAATCGAGTCGAGTCGAGTTGAGCTGCCAATCCAAGTGGAGACCCTGCAGCGCGCAGATCGACTCATCTCCATCCCTAAGGATTCACCAAAGTAAACCCTAACTCCACCCGTTGAAGACTTCGAATCAAGTGAAGTGTCGCCTATCAGATTGGGGTGATGAAGGACTATGAGAGCAATCCAAGACAAAGACTATGCCATACATTAATTAAAACGATCTTGGAGATTTAGAACCTGTACTCGAGGACTTATTTTCGGGAATACGGAAACTGGCAATACTAAGTCTTTATGGCACATTGCAAGTGTTTGTGTATTTACGAAGCTATTGCTAACTATTTACGAGTAGATGTACTCTTTGACTCTTTGAGCTCTCTTTGACGATCCGAAAGGAACAGGTGGAAACTAGTAACTTCGCCAGTAGGATGCGGGGTTTTCGCTCTTAAGCGCTCTGTTCGTTGTCGCCTCTAAAAAAGATTGTCTGCAGCATGTGGAAAATAGGCTCTGTTGTAAAGAGTGACTACTCCAGTATACTAGTAGCAGGCTCTGTGCATGTGCTGACTGTTTAAAGCTTTCTGGCATTTCCTGTCTATGCAGTCTTTTAGGAGTGTAAGTGGTCCCAAAGTCAACCCAATTGCACCTTTTGCACGTACCCAGTACCCAGCACATACTTTTAAATAAGTCAGTGTTGTCCCATTTCGTTTGTGCTTTGTGGTCTATGTAACTCTGCTCAGAAAGGGGCCCATGAAAGATAGGAAAGAAGATTTGCTTTCTCCTTTAAAATGTGGGTCCAGTAGGTCACTGATGCACCAATAAACTGGAGTTCTCACTGGTATAAGTGAAAGCATTAAAATTTGGTGCAATGGTGCATACTATAATATTATACTACTAGTATTAATACCCCATGGAACAACATGGATCATTCATTTTACTTAAATATTTAGCCTTTTTTACCAATGTTCCATCACTCAACGCAGTCGATACGCTTTGGTGCCCTCACTAATCTACTTACACACGTGGGCAGTTCGCTTTGGTTTGAGACTGGTTAATTACTGGTTTCCTTTTGTCAAACCTTGATTCCTTCCTATTCTGATTTATTTCTGATGTGGGACTCTACAGAAAAGGATAGACTAGTATGACAGCTTGTGAACAAGCTTCTCTAAGCGCTTCTCTACCAGTGTCATAGTGGTGCTGTGCACAATATTCAGCGTGTGCTCTTCTGTGAACTTGGAGCCGCTCACTTACTTAGCTGCTGTCATTTTGCCAGTCTGTCGGTAAGCTGGACGTTTTTATGCTTCAGGAGGTTCGGGTCGTAACTGGTACCCCATTGTCCGCCAAGCCACGAAGGGCGACAGCCCCCACCATTTTTCGGGAAGACCGGAGAGGACCTACTAGCTAGCTACCGTAAAGGATTTGAGCACACAACTCAAGGATTGATCGGATTGGCACAATAGCTAGCTACCGGTAGCTAGCAGTTCGGAACTCTAAGCAACCACAATTGGAAGCAACTTCGCATTTTGCTCAGCACCTTGTGCACTCAACCCCCACTTGCTGTTTTGATTGTAGTAAAGGCACGTTCTTGGCTTCTATAGTAGTTCCGCCAAGGACAGGAAGAGGAGGAGCCGAAGCCTCGAACACAAACTAATACCTATTGATACCAAAAATTTGCAGCCTTGATATACATATACATACCTTAAGCAAAAGTACATCACTACATCAAAGTTCCAACAGATCAAAGGCATTAGTGAAAGGAGAGAATGGATCAGAAACCGCCAGCAAAAGACGGAGGTAAAAGAAAACGAGACGAGACGGAGGGAGACAAAGATGAAGCCAAGCCAAGCACTCAATCATCCGATGATGACGAATCACAGGAAGAGTCCATGAAGACTGAAGCAGACTATTCGAATCTGGAGCGCCTCCGCAAACAGAAGCGGCTGGCTATGAACAGAGAGTCTGCACGCAATCGTCGAAAATTTAAGAAGGAGAAGCTAGAAACACTTGCAGCGCAGGTTGAAAGGCTAAATCAAGCCAATCAGGCGCTTCAGGCTACCGTTCAGACTCTTTCAGGAAAGGTACAGCAGCTGGAAGGCGAATTGAGCGTGGCCAGGTCAACCATTGCAGTGCTCACGGGGTCATCAGCACCACCTGGGAGAGCGTCAATATCCACGTCGGCAGTCCTTCCCGCGGCTGCTACTGCTGCAGCTTCGCCACCCCAATTGTTACCAGGGAGCGCTTCCTTGACCAACAATTCGCCTGCCGACCCACCTCTGCAAGGAGCTGCTGCTGCTTCTGCGTTGCAGCTATTGTCGGGTAATGTGGCAGCAAGGACCCCAGCATCGGCAGCGGCCGAGTCGTTGCTAGGCAGCAGTACCGCCGCTGGTCGTTCGTCCGCGGATGCCAGGCCCTCCTCTTCGCGTCTCGGTCTGGAATCCTCTTCCGATCGAATTGGTTCCGACCGAGACTTAGTGGCGCAGCTACAGCAAACGCTTGCACAGGGAGGACATCTAATGTCGGTGCCACAAGCTCAGCATTTTATCCAGCTCACCCAAAATCAAACCAGTACTCAGCCATCAGCTGCGATTGCTCAAATGGAGCAGCTCCTGGCGGGTTCGAGGCTTGCTGGTGCTTTTCCCATTTCCCAGCTTGATAGGATTTCCACTGGACTGGTAAGTTGCACAACAGATTTTTGTTTGTTTCAAAGCAAGGGGTGATGTCTGTGCAACCCCCTCAATTTATTTTTCGTCCTCACTGTGCCAGACATTAAATTCGTTATCTGTTTCCACAAAGGGTAATCAGCAATCCACCCTTAGTGTCGACGATGTCTTGCGACTTGTAGGGCAGGGCCAAAGAGGGGTTGCTCTCCTGGCAGCTGCTGGGGCAAATACAACAGCTGGGAATGCAGCTTCAAATACCGGTACTGTGGCAGAAGGGTCCGTCAATCCTCTCCTGTCCATGCTACGGGGAGCCGGGGGCTCTGCAGCGGCAGCTGGGACAGGTGCCTTGGGTCTTGCAGCGGCAGCCGGAACAGGTGCTTTTGCAGCGGCATCCGGGAACCAAGACTCTCGGAATCAAAGTGGTGCCACAGATGATGCTTCTGTCAACCTGATTGCTCTCCTCCGTGCTCATGGTGGATCTGGCGGCTCTGCCAATTCATCAAGCCACACGGGCTCTACCAGACGTCCAGGTGTCGACCCATAATAAGAATCCAGTTGATTGTCGGCCCAGCATAAATTTGGTAATGATGTTGGATACATGTTCGAGGAATTGCTTTGGCTGGGTGATACGTTCTAAAGGACGTGGTTTCGGCGAGGTCTTGGCATGCCTTTGGCATGCCTCAGGTTTGTTGATGTGATGTGATATGGGTGTTGTAATGCTCGAGGCGTGAGTAAGGCTCAAGGCGTGAGTCCATCCGGAGGACGAAATGATACCGCAAAGACCAACAATGTATTCGGTACCGGATTGAGACACCTCAGAAGAGGAGCTCTCTCCGAAAAGGCGCCCTTTCTCTCTCGCACTCCAGCTGACTCGCGTTGGATTGGGTCGAATTCTCCACCGTGGGATTGTCCATTGTCCTTCACAGAGAGCATGTATTCATGTGGGAACGATGAACGAGGAAGGGCTCGAGAAAGGCTGACAAGTGCAGTTTGGGGTTGTGTCTACTAGACCCTGATCAGAACATTGGATGTTCGGTTGCACAAAGATTCCCACGCGACTTCACGGAGAGAGGAGCTCTTGAGACTGAACGTAGCAGCGGGCAGCGGGGAATGCCGCATCTTTTTTTAGGCTCCTATAGAGGATACCATTGCAGCTTGATCATAACCTCGGGTTGCATTTCCTTTTTGAAAGCAGCCCTCAGAAGAGGGGCAAACACCTCAGATGCACGGTATCATGGCACTTCCCCTTCATGCGATGGTTGGCGTAAGCTTAGCAAAGAAGCAGCGACTGATCGTAATAAAGAGATCGATCGCCACCAACGTGGGTTTTTGTGGTCGGTTTCTAAGCGGGAGTCTGAAGGCCCCCTAATGCTCTGAAACGTTGTGACTCCTCTAAGGGCATTGAGCGTGCTGTACTGTACCCCAGTACCATTTCATGCGTCTCTCGCCACATTCAAAACCGTCCATCGGTAGTCCCATCTAATCCCAATAGTCACCATAGCGACAGGAGTTCTGACTTCTGATTCCGGTGAATGAAGCAGGGCAAAGAGGAATGGAGACAACCCGCGCCTCATTCGTCTGCTGTCTTAGTATAGGTGTAGGTCGAGCTGCCGTACCGGTATGTGCAAGTAAGGCTGTATTTTTTTAAGCCTCAGTGTGCAGCCGTCTGCCTCATGGACAAGACCGTTCAGCTTTCTTTGACAGTAGGTACCGGAGATGGCTAGCTAGGGAAATTACCGTTCCCGATTGACATGTCGTTGGTGCGGTGGCCGGTGTGCTGAGAGTCGAGTCGCGATCTTTCGTTGGACTTCGCAAAGTCTAGCTTCAGGAGGAACCCAGTTCAAAACTTGGGCGGCCTGCCCAATTCGAACTACCTTCCGCAGTTCCAATGCACAAGCGCAAGGAGGAGATTGAGAAGTTTGGGCAATGGGCCAAGTCCCTCTCCGCCGCTTCCTCGCTCAAGGGAAGACTTGCATCATTGCAATCTGCGGGCCACCTGGGCTTCCCCAGACTTGACCAAGGCATTGGACATCGCGAGAGGACTCAGATCATGCCTTCAGCCAAGATTGAGTATGACTCCTCAGAGCCTTCATTTGCGACACCCTCAAGAGTTCACCAGAGGAGAGTGTCTGGGCGAACGAATAATCTGAACTGGGGCGTTTTGAGCAAGAGATCCACCCAGATGAGCTCTGGCAGCCCCGGCTCTACCTGCATCTCGATCCAAAGGCGCTCACAACGAGCAGAAGATCAGGGCATCATCTGTAGGGAGCGAGGTACCGTCCCTGTACATGTAGCGGTGAAGATGAACCGCCGACGTTCGACGGAGCAAGCATCGCTGTGGGTGATGTTGTCGGGGGGGACAAAAAGTGCAATACTATCCGTTCCTCGAAGTTGAACGGGAACTTTTTCCGAGCACACCCCAAAACAGCAAAATTTTGCATAATGAAGACATTCCAGGTCGACGGGAAAGGACAACTTGAATGCCGGTAGGTGGACAAGAGCACGGGAAGACGATATTGGAAAACATTCGTCGTCTTCGGAGAAGAAAGAAGACGAATGCGGCATCTGAAAGAAAGATTTCAATGGACTAGTCATTCACGCGAGCAATCTGTAGCAGACAAAACAAAGATCTCGAAAAGACAAGAAAGGGTGGAACGTTGGCGACAGAACCATTGGATCAAAAATGAATTGCCACTGTCCTAGCAACGGTACCATCGCTTGAACTTTTGCGAATAGAGGTGCACTACGGTAGGGGAAAGCAAAAGGTTGCGATGACGACCAGGTCGGGGCTCGGTCGACTATTTTATGGGTAGTATGTTGAGCCCTCAAGTCGACGAGTTTTCCGATGGACACCGTTGTTGGACATCTGTTGGTGGCTGATCTCCAATTCTACATACAGCTGTGTTCAATCTCAAGAGGAAATGAGATGTTGATCGTTGACATCCAGTGCAGAGAATCAGGACGCAATAATAGGATATTGAGAACTCAGCAGACAAGACAAGCCATACCCGAATGATCTGATGTCCACGGCAGAAACCTCAAATTCTCAATCGATTTGCTCTACTATTCCGTAACTAGCTAGATGCGGAGTCGTCAACTATAACGAGGGAGGAGTTGTTTCCTGTTTGCTCCTTGAGACCAACTAGTACTGTACGGTAGCCTACGACTGTAGCTAGCCAGTATTATCACTTCTTTTCCGCCTATGAGGCAGTGAGGGTAGAAAATGCCTGATGGTCAGGCGATTCGACCACGGTCCCCTAAAAGGGGACTGGGGTGTTCTGCTATATACAAAACAGGATTGGGTATTTAGGTGTCTAATGGTTGATGGGGACTAAGAGCATTCAATCCCCGGGTACCCCAAATCACAAAACCCAAATGGTTGGAGGTTGACCATCCTCGCTGCTAGGCTATGCTTGCTCGCGAAAGAGAACCTCAACGCTCCTATTGTGATGTTAGAATGATGTCATTGATGATGTGGCAATTCTTCTCCTTAAGTAAATTTGAATCCAATGAGTCAAATGGGTTTGGGTCGGCTGTTTGGGCTGTGCAAACAGCTCGGATTTGCGCGAGCCACATGAATCCACATGTTGGCTAAAACACATTTGACTCAGTGGACTCAGGTCGGCCGGCGATACTCGATGCCAACCATTTGGGTTTTGTGATTTGGGGTACCCGGGTATTGAATGCTCTAAATGTCACAGACCAACCGTCCGGGAATGAACTAGTTAGGTATTGGTTAATATTAACCCTGATAGCAATGATGGGATGGCATGAAGTAAAGGTGCGGTATGAAGTAAAGGTGCATGATCGATGGGATGGCATGAAGTAAAGGTGCGAAATGAACTAAAGCTTCGAAACAAAGGTGCGCAGGCTGCAGATAAAGTGAATGTGCGAAATGAAGTAAACCTAAAGGTAAAGGTGCGGTATGAAGTAAAGGTGCATGATCGATGGCTGAGATTGGGTACGCTCAATCGCCGTGTAGGCTAGCTAGCTAAGGTCTTTGGGTCCGCTCAGTGGCTAGAGATTGGAAGGGTCCCTGGTCCTTGGAGTCTCAATGATACAGGCTCAGTCGCCGCCGAGCTGGATATAAAGGGGGACCGGGGACCGGAGATAACCAGGAGGACCGCAGATTTTTGTTAAATCTTAGGGGGAATCTTAGATTAACGGCGGTCCCCCGGTCCACCAACTGTTAAATCTTAGGGGAATCTTAGATTAATGACGGCCCCCCAGTCCCTCCAAAACGGTCAATTACTATAGGAAAAACAGTAGGGGGTCAGGGGGACCCGAGGGGATAATAATAGTTTCGACATATACGCCTCTAGATGCACATTTGATCGGTGGTGTGCATTTTTGTCGGCTTAATTGTCTCACGCGCTAAGCTTGGCCCCCTCGGGTCTACCCTGGGTTACTCGGCATTTTGTCTATTTAAGGCTACTACATGTATATCTGATTACAGAGTTGCCTAAATGTTCTATGCTCCTTTGTAAAAGTGGTTTATGTCACACAATGTCTAGGATGTCTCACAATGTCTACGGATGTCTCACAATGTCTCACAATGTCTACCAATGTCTACCAATGTATCACTTTGTCTACTAATGTCTACCAAAGTCGCACTTTGTCTACTTATGTCTACTAGCTAAAGGTGTGTAGACATTTACATAAGGATCACTTAATCGCCAAAACACTTACCCAAACAGACAAAATGCCGAGTAACCCTGGGATGATGACAAGATGATGTATCGGATTCCTAATAAGGTTAAGACCTTCGCGCAATTTCGAAATAAGAAGAGCTGTAAGGTGAAAGACTATGATATCGAAGTGGTTACTAAAATGTATCGGTTGGATCAAATTAACCGGAAGCACATGGTCGATGAGCTGAATAATTAATCAAGCGTATTGTTGCCTTTCGCAATCTGAGAGAGACCTCCATCTCTCTCCTAATACTCTCCCAATTTCTCCAAATGATAGATCAGGGTTCTCCTCTTTGACTTGTTGACACAAGAAGGGAAAAAATAACGAGATTTTCTTTTAAAGGCTACACCTCGTCAGACGATCCGCTGAACGGTGCCGTGACGAACCCATATTCCTCAGGCGCACGAGGGCGCCCACTTAGGATGGGCCTAGTGTAAGCCCCCCACCGGAGAAATTGAACAAAACTCCGGAGGGTGCTGTACGACTAACTATCTACGCTAGGCTAAATCGCCCGCTATTGCTATGGGAATCCCACATCGGCGCATAGTTACCCTGATTGGGAAGGCTGCTTACGTGCATGCTCATCCCTCATTGCTTTGTCAACAACTGGAAGCCAATTGGCCAGCCATGCTTTGATATCTCCCGGCCCTTTGGCCATCTGTTCCTCCAGGGGTCGTTTGAAGATGGTATCAAGGAGATGCTCTGGGAGCAGGTCCGCTTGTTCATACAGGAGTTCAACCTCTCGTTGGAGCTGTTCATGTTTCTTGTGCCATTTCTAATGCAATACACGGCTCTTAGCCTTATTCGCGACTCGATCCTAGATAGGGTTTGAGTTCAACTCATGACGTAGTCCTTCGCGAATAGTCATTGGAGACAGGGTTCTCAATGACCGCTCTAGTCATAAGTCATACTAGGTTGATGATGAAACATCGCTCTAGATATTTAGCCAGCGTGGAGTACTTCCACGCTACTAGATAAATGCTAGACGAATCTTCACGCGTTCCGTTTTTGGATCGTGGAGTGAGTAGGATTCTACCGCAACCTACTCTATCACACTCTACAAGTCTCCCGCGGGATTCAGATCTACGATCCTTTGTTGTGGATCTCTCTCGTTGATTAGTTTTCCATAGCTTTCTAATCCTCTCATAACTTTCATTCTCTCAAATAAAACACTCGAAAGATCTTTACACTAGCTTTTAGCGTAGTGCATTTTGTTAACAAACAATAGCTTTCAGCTACCCTCAACCTATTCCTCACCATGAAGATTGCAAAGACGCTTACACCAGCTTCGAGTCTAAGCTGCGCGACAAACCAATCCTTCCTCTCATCGACCTCGACTGATGAATGCGAAATCGACGATTCTCGCTCTACCACCTACAAACTTCGCACATGTTCCAGCAGATGCAACAGGCCAAGTCACCTTCAAAGGTCAGATCATATGGATTGAACTCCACGTCAGACATCAAGTGGCTGGACGCATGGAGAAGGTCTTCTGGCTTGCCATGCTAGCCTGGCGACAAACATAACCCTCAAGGAGAGATTTACTCTGCCAAGAGCAGTTACGAATCTAGCTGTGCAGGCACCGTGAACTATTGAATGCCTTGCCCAGATTGCAGTCAAGCATTCTCCACCGCATACGTGGGTGAAGACGAAGCCACTTTCAAGCAGTTTCCAGGCTGCCTGGGAGGAGCAGCTCAGCCTGCTTTGGACGACCTGACATACGTTCGGCATAAATCCTGTGTCGAAGCGGTCTGTCCCTACAAGGCTCTTGAAAAGCAGAAACGCTTCATGCGCGGCAAGATGCGTAAGCCTGCTGATATGTACCACTCGGGCTTATGTCAACAACCTCAGTCGGATGAACACCGATGAACTTCCTCGTCTACCACCTTTTGGACCCAACCAAACGTTGAACCATGACGAAGTCATTGACATGTTTGTCATGGAATTCCACGCTCGTGGATGAAGAAGATGGACGAACACGACTTCGATCCTTCTCTCAGCTCCTATCTGGAGAAACCATTGGATTCTGCGAACGCATGGATCCTCCGAAGACTTTGACAAGGGCGGTGATTACAACATAGCTCCTCGAAGAAAAACAACAGCAAAGAGTACAAGTCTATCGCAACAACGACATCTTCAAGAAAGAAGAAAAATGGTGTGATAACACGAGTCATAGCACTCACAACACTGCTTACTGCATGACTCTGAAGAAGCTCAAGGCACAAGTCTCAGTCCTCGTCTGGACAACGATAACAAAGCAGACGTACAACAAGAACAAGACTTGGTAAACGCAAGTCCGACGACGCCAAGACCTACAGCAAAGAGGAACTCTCTGTCCCTCATGAAAAAGTTTCCAACGCGGCGGTAAAGCTGATCGCAAGAAAAAAGCGAATGTCAACATGTTGCCAAACGTCATAGTCAGACAACTCGACAATGAGGTACCGACTCCTCTGTTGGATTCATCAACCATGATGGACAAGAAATGGCTGCTGTCTGACAAGGCGCTTGCCGATATTCGACTTCAATCATTCGCGATGGAGAGATCTCCG